>JAPFFP010074510.1:0-23561 GCA_026153255.1 Solanum medicagineum | reverse complement strand
ATGTGAATGCTTCCAGAAATGAGAGGGATGTTTTCTCTTCAACTGATCATGTGATGAAGGAGAAGAGCATTGACACACAGCCTGTCTTCACTCTGAGTCAGTATAGCAGGATTCTACACATGTTGGAGAAGGAAGATCAGCATCAGATTCAAGTTCAAGTAAGGAGATGGATAACATGGCAAACATGGCAGGTATGATTACCATGTCCAATGCTTTGTCTGTAAATAGTTATAGCACACAGATAAAGGCTGAGAAGGAAGAGGGAAATTGGATAGTTGACTCAGGTGCTACCTGTCACATGACATTTAACCTAGATAAACTGTGTTATGCTTCTGAGAGTGTTGATAAAGTGGTGCATTTACCCAATGGTGAGAGTGCACAAGTATCACATACTGGATGTTGTAGCACAACTGATGGAAGTATACTAGGAGATGTATTGGTGGTACCTACATTCAACCACAATTTACTTTCAGTGTCCAAATTGACAAGGCAATTAAATTGCTCAGTTAATATTTTCCCTGAGTTCTTTGTAGTTCAGGACCTCTCCAATGGAAAGGTGAAGGGGATTGGTAAAGAAGAGAATGACTTGTACTATCTACCTGCAGTGTTACAATCTGAAGAGAACAAGAGGAAGCAAGCAATGATGATGACACAGCATACTGGAGCAGACAAGATGTTGTGGCATAACAGACTGGGGCATCCATCCACAAGGGTATTGCAACACTTGTTTACAAATATCAAGTTCAATAGTGATGATGAATGTAGTAGGTGTTCTATTTGTCCACTTGCCGGGCAGACTAGGTTACCTTTCAGTTTGAGTATGTCTAGATCAATAGCTATCTTTGATTTACTTCATCTTGATGTATGGGGACCTTACAAAATTGCAACTCACAATGGTTTTAGATTCTTTCTAACCATTGTTGATGATCATTCAAGAATGTGTTGAGTGTACTTGATGAAATTGAAGAGTGATGTGTTTTCAATATTGAAGTCTTTCTTGAGACTAGTGCAGACCCAATTTAATAGACATGTTAAGAAGATTAGGACTGATGATGACACAGAATTCTTTAATTCTGACTGCTGCACTTTGCTGGAGAGTCTTGGAATTGTTCATGAAAGCAGCTGTCCATATACTCCACAACAAAATGGGGTAGTTGAAAGGAAGCATAGGTATATACTTGAGGTGGCTAGAGCAATCAGATTTCAGGGTAATCTTCCTATTAAGTTTTGGGGGGAATGTGTGTTGTCTGCTGTATACTTGATTAACAGACTTCCCACATCAGTCTTAAAGGGCAAGTCTCCATATGAGCAATTCCATAGACACAAAGCAGACATGAATCATTTGAGAGTTATAGGCTGTTTGTGTTATGCAACCAAAGTGATCAAACAGGACAAATTCTCTCCCAGAGCTAAAGCATGTGCATTGATGGGATATTCACCAACTCAGAAAGGATACATTTTATACAGTCTGTCTTAGAGGAAGCTTATTGTCAGCAGAGATGTAATATTCAAGGAGAATGTGTTTCCCTTCAAGCAAGCATTCAGCAACCAGAGACCATTGTTCCCCACTGAACCTGTTGCAGCATCAAATGACTTCTTTACATGTGATGAAGACAAGGAGTTGCCTGTACCTATTCCTGCAGATAATGTGAGCATAGAAGCTGATACTATGGTCCTCAGTAATGATATACAAGAACCAGAAGCTGATTCCAATGAAATGTGCACTGCTCAACCTGCTAGTTCCACTCCTGTCACTGAGCCACTGCCTAGAAGAGCAGAGACAATTATAACAAGGAAATCTACCAGAAATTCTCATCCACCTATTTCGATGAAAGATTATGTAACTCAGACAACCAAGCCTTATTCTCAGAGCAGCTATGTGTCTTATGAAAATATATCACCCAAGTATCAGGCTTACCTCTCTATGTTCTCCACAGATACTGAACCAAGAAACTTTGCAGAGGCAGCAAAGGACAGCAGATGGATACAAGCAATGCAGCAGTAAATATAAGCTCTAGAGGAGAATGGGACCTGGAAGATAGTTCAACTACCTGAAGGGAAAAACATTGTTAGCTGTAAATAGGTGTTCAAGATCAAGTATAAGGCTGATGGACAAATAGACAGATTCAAGGCTAGACTGGTGGCAAAGGGCTACAACCAAACTGAAGGTATTGACTACCAAGAAACCTTCTCTCCAGTTGTAAAGATGACCACTGTTAGATCTATTATAGCTTTGATTGCTGCTAAGAATTGGAACATCTTCCAAATGGATGTTTTCAATGCATTTCTCCAAGGTGATCTTCTTGAAAAGGTCTACATAGAGCTGCCTAAAGGCTTCTATGCTGCTGAGAAGGATAGGAATCTTGTGTGCTAGTTGGTGAAGTCTTTGTATGGGCTTAAGCAGGCTTCAAGGCAGTGGAATGCCAAGCTCACTGAAGCACTATTAAGCTCAGGCTACATACAGAGCCACCTTGACTATTCTTTGTTCACAAAGAAAAGGAATGGTGGACTAGTGATTGTTTTGGTCTATGTTGATGACCTTTTGATCACAGGTGATGATGCCAAACTGATAAGAAACCAAGCATGTCTTACATAGTCACTTCAAGATCAAAGACTTGGGGGAGCTTAAGTATTTTTTGGGAATTGAGTTTATGAGATCTAGCAAAGGCATACTGATGAATCAGAGAAAGTATGCCCTTGAATTGATAGCTGAAGCAGGTCTGGGAGATGCCAAGCCACACAGGACACCACTATAATGCACTCAAACATTAACTTCTGCTGACTTTGAACCAGACACCTTGTTCGAAGACATTCCAAAGTTTCAAAGATTAGTTGGAAAGTTACTCTACCTCACCATCACAAGGCCAGGCATAGCCTTTGTAGTGCAGCTGCTCAGCCAATTTATGCAACAGCCCAAAATGTCACATTGGAAGGTAGCCTTGAGAGTACTTAAGTACATCAAATTGGAGCCTGGTAAGGGACTGCTTATGAGCTCTGCTCAGAAATCTCAGCTGTATGGATATTGTGATGCTGATTAGGCTGCCTTCCCTGCCACAAGGAGGTCAGTCACTGATTTTATTTTGAAGTTTGGTAATTCTCTTATCTCTTGGAAATCCAAGAAGCAACACACAGTCTCAAGAAGCTCCACTAAGGCTGAATACAGGAGCTTAGCTGCCCTGACATCTGATTGTATGGCTTACCAGTTTGTTTAAGGAACTGGGTGTGCAATTGGTAGAACCAACACTGGTTTTCTGTGACAGCAAATCAGCTTTTCAGATTGCTGCCAACCCAGTTTTCCATGAACGCACTAAACACATCGAAATAGATTGCCATTTCATTAGGGAGAAGATTCAGCGAGGACTTATCAAAACCATCTACGTCAACACCAAAGATCAACAAGCTGATTTGCTTACCAAGGCTTTGGGCCGTACACAGCATGAGTTCCTACTTGGCAAGCTTGGATTATTGAAGGTCTTCAATACATCCAGCTTGAGGGGGGGGTATTGGAGAGATTAATTAAATATCCATGTTAGTTATTAGTTGGTTAGTGTTAGTTAGTTAGTTATTGAGTTAGTGAAGATGTAACTACAATTAACTGGGGAAGTATCTCATAGTATGCTGGTACATTGTAATTACCATAGGGATGTATATGTATATATATACACACACACTGTACACCTTTACTAATAATTGGGAATACAGAATCAATTTCCCTAAATCCTCTTTTTCGAACCTTTCTCCAAAGCTTCTCCAAACTTGTTCAAATCTTATTCAGCAGATAGTCAAAGATGTGAAAGACGGCCAAGCAGGGATCTCCGGTGTAGGATTTAATGCTAATGCCATAGCTGGTACAATCATGAAACACTATGGAAAATGTTTTTTAGTTTTTAACTCAAACACCTAGATCATTGATTCCAGTGCTTCACAACATATGTGTTTTGATTCTAAATCCTTTTTCTCCCTAACAACTCTTTTTATTCCTTTGAGTCTCAATTTGCCTAATTCTTGCAGGATTATTGTGACCCATATAGAAAGTGTTTCTATTCTTCCATATCTAATTATAGAAAATGTTCTACATGTTCTTGCTTTCAAATATAACTTGTTATCTGTCCATAAGTTATCCTGTCAATAACAATGAAATCTCTTATTCACTCCAAGTGGTTGCATCTTACAGGACTCTTTAATGAGTAACATTCAAGCTTTTGGTGAAGTAAATGAGGGACTATACGTGATGCAACCCAGTAATTCTACTTCTAAGGGTCTTGATAATGTAGTTTCTATTTCAAAAGGACACAATTCCATTTCTAGCTCAATTTCTATTTCCTTCCTAGTTCTAGCAAATGTTGTTCCTATTAAGACCCAAGCCTAGGGCCCAGATGAGAAATGGCGGATGGGGAACCCGAAGGGACCCCAAACAAGCCTCTTAGTATATCATTCACACATCCTTGGTTGTGGAAGCCAAATAAGACAACAACAAGTAACGATAAAAAAGGAAATGCGACTAAGGGAAGTCTTTCATAATAACATAGATAAAATAGGAGTCAAGCACAATACATAAAATTCACATCCAACAACACCTTTACTTTAGATGGGGCGGGGGCCAAGACATCTCCCAGGCTTACCCTCAAAGATAAGTATCCAAAAATATAAGATAAGTCTTAACAAAAGCATGAAAGTATATAAAGTGGAATGTCGTCCCCGGAGTGGAGGACTCACCAATAGTAGCCTTCAAGAATCCATCTAGCTACGTGGAGGAGGAGGATCAAGAGGAGCTCCGGTCCCTACATGGTGATATTATGTAGGCATAGAGTATGTGTTAGTACTTGGAATGTACTAAGTATGCGGGATACAATGCAACAATGACATAAGCCGTAATAATTCAAGATGCATAATCATACTCAATAGTAATCTCAATATGGCATGTATGATCAATGCTTGAGTTAAAACATGCATGTAGATAATCAACTTGCATAACATAGTATACATATGTGAGAGGAGACCTTAACCGACATATAAGACCAAGCGAGCTACTACTTGAATCCCGATGCATGTCACCCCACCGGAGAAGGTGTGGTCTACTTGCCAATGTAAACCATACTTGACCCCACATAGTGGGTAACTTGTCCTAGTTGGATCCACTAGTGAAGCCCTTTTAGGAAAATAATATAATCCTATGGTGGCACATAGTTTAGAGACCAAGACTTTATATAAGGACCCCTTGATTCGAGCCCCCACTTTAAGCCTCAATTGGTGCTAAGTCTAATCCCATAGAATACTTGAATTAATCATAAATTTAGTCATAACATGAATAACTTGTAAAGACATGATAACTTGGCATGAGTAGCTCATTCAGATACTTGACCCCTACATAGGCATGTACCTTATACTACAGGGTAAAAACAATGCATAGAGTTGACCCCTTCTAGTAGGCAATGTATTCCACATGAGGGTAGAGATTGTAACATACTTGTCCCCTATTAATGACCTTAGCTTGAAAATGAGGGTAAAATAGTAATCATTCTTGACCCCTCATATAGACATTATTTGCTCACAAGAGAGTAGAAATATAGAATAAGGGTTCAACATAATTCTTGTAAATCATAGAAATCTTTCATGAGTTCAATACATGCTTGGGAGTCCATAACTTATCATAAAACACTTATCTTGCAAATCATGTAATAGTCTTTCATCAGCATAAGAATCTTTGTCCTATAAATTTAGTCAAACATGGTGGATATATGAACACATGCTCAAAATCATGCAATTTAAAAGTATAAGAGAAGAAGGAGCAGAGTCAAATCATTTTAAAGTCATGCAAATCAACCCACCAACATTGTATTAAAACCCTCATAATAGGTGTCATGAAAATCATTCAAAAATCTATAATCTATCCAAGGCTTTCAAGATTTCATTTGGGCTACATGGGTGAAGACCCACATATCTAAACCTTGGAGTTTCTTGAAGAAAATTGGAGGAGGACTTGAGACTTGAGTTGGGTTCTTGAAATCCAAAGCAAGTTCTTGAGATTGAACGGAGGATTTGGTGATGAATTAAGAGGATTTTGGGAGTGGTTTTGAGAGATTTAGGGCATGGAATGGTTGAAAAGATGAAGGATTCCCATTTAAATGGGCATTGAGTTATTACCCAAATACCCTTGAGCGAAATGGAAAAATCAGGAAACTATTGCACTGGTCCACGCCCCAGGCGCGACGCGGAGGGCCAACTTACATGGTCCGTGCCCAAGCCGCACTGTGGCTGGGTCGCAGACTCTTACTGGTTTAGCTCCTCGTTGCGAAAATAATTTTTCTCTATTGGTCTTTTAAAAATCAAGGGCTACTCTTTTCCCACACAATTTTGCCCCCTGAATAAGAATATAAAGTCGAATTTTTGGAATCATGCATATATTTTGAGATATTCAAAAAATACACTTATAGAACATTTCGAAGCACATGAGAGGTGTTTAAGTTCCTAATGTTGATCTTGGGCATGTAATATTGGGGAATTTGCCTTACTCTATAATGAAAAAGTTCAATTTCATTCATTTTCCTTCCAAATTTCAACTTGCCCCTCATCCTAAGTCTAGATAAACAAGGTTGCCCTTCCTTGTTAGCAAAATACACACTCAAAAGATGTTTGATCTAATTCAAATTGATACATGGGGTCCCTATAAATGTTTTACCTACAATGGCTAGGAGTACTTTTTTACCATAGTGGATGACTATAGCAGAGGTACTTGAACCTTTCTACTAGGATCTAAAGCTAATGCTTTCCCTACTCTAAAGAAATTCGATCTTGATGGAAAGACAATTTAATATCAAAGTGAAGTGCATGAGATCTGATAATGAACTAGAATTGGAAAAAGGAACATAAGAGAGTCTTTTCCTACAATCCCAAGCATAATTCATCAAACATCTTGTGTGGCAACTTCTCAACAGAATGGAATAGTAGAGAGGAAACACAAACATCTTTTAGAGATTGCTAGAGGGCCTTTATTCCAATCTAAATTAATTATTTCCTACTGGGGAGAGTGCATTCTCACATCCACTCTTCTGGTAAACAGGCTGTCATCTAGTGTTCTCAAAGGAAGGACACCATATGAGGTGGTTTTTCAAAAAAGACCTCAGTATGAAGACTTTAAGAGTTTTGAGTGCCTATGCTATGCTAGTATCATGTCTTAACATAGGTCTAAGTTTGAGCCAAGAGTAGTCACTTGTGTTTTTCTTGCTTACCTTCAGGGACAAAAAGGATATGAATTGTTAGACCTTCAATCAAGAAGAGCTTTTGTTTCTAGAGATGTTCATTATCATGAACATGTTTTTTATTTTGCTTCTAAGCTAGACTACTTATTAGATTCATATCACACTATTTTTTCAAAACCTACATATCCATGTTTATATGATGTGCCTCCTGTCCAAGTCTCCTCACAGCAATCTCCTTTTCACCCTACTACAAACTCATTCACTCCACACTCACCCTCTGATATGATATCATCTTCCAGCCCTATTGCAGACTCTTCCTCATCTAACCTTCATGTTCTTCAAACTGCAATTCCATCTACATTCCTATCAATCTTAGTGAGAAAATAAAAAAGAGAGGCAAAAACCAAGATATCTTGATGACTATATATGTAAAAATAATGTTTTTCTCACCGAAGATAAGAACCGCGTTTTTACTTCAGGAAATGAAAAACTTGAATCCCCGTTCGATTCACTGGTCAAACTTGGATAAAAAATAGGCCTATTTCAAAGGAGACTAGTAATTAATCCCTTTCATATCATTTGACCAATTGTAACTTCGTGATTTCAATAGTTGAAGTATTTAGCAAAGACTCTCTCACTAATGCTTGCTTTATCCATCCTAATAAGCCCACAACCTATTCCTTTAGTTCTTTGTCTTTTTCTAATCAATAGGTATTTCATTCTATCTATAAAATTGTGAAGCCTAAGAGCTTTGCATAGGCTACAAATCATTCAAGATGGAAGCAAGCCATGCAACAGGATAATGAAGCACTAGAATTGAATCATACTTGGGATGTCATTGAACTACCATCAGGAAAGAGGCTACCTTGTAAATGAGTATACAAGGTGAAACAAATATCTAATGGAACTGTTGAAAGACTTAAAGCTAGGTTGGTTGTGAGGGGGGATGTCCAATGAGAAGGAGTGAATTATACAGAAACATTTTCTCCGATGGTCAAGATGACCACCATTAGATGTTTGCTTACAATTACTGCCAAAAAGGCTAGAAGGTGAATCAATTGGGTGTTTCCAATGCATTTCTGCACAGTGACCTAGAGGAAGAGGCTATTTAAAGTTTCCTGTGCGTATGAACTGCCCTGATCCTAAATTGATCTATTTATTAAGAAAATCACTGTGAGGATTAAAATAGGCATCACGACAGTGGTACGCGAAATTAGCAGGTGCTTAATGCTATAAAGGATGTACCAGTTCGCTCAATGAATATTCATTATTCTACAAAAAGACAGATGCTCTTGTTTCTATCATTGCTGTCTACGTAGATAATATATTAGTCACCAGGAATAATGATGCAGAAATCATATATATCAACGATTTTCTCAACTCAGAATTCAAAGTGGAGGAATTTGGGTGATATCAATTATTTTTTAGGTACGGAAATTTAAGGGAGACACAAGGATTCATCATTAGTCAAAGAAAGTTCACCTTGGATCTTCTCAATGAGTTTGATTGTTCTGGTCCTACGATTTCTTCACCATTAGATCCTTATACCAAGTTGATAGCAAAAGATGGTCAGCTTTTATCCAATCCTTCTATATATCGGCACCTAGTTGGTAAGCTGAATTACTTGACAAACAGTCGGTCAGAGCTTTCTTTTGATATCCTAATTTTGAGCCAATATATGCAACATCCAAAGATGTACATTTCTTAGCTGCTCTTCGTGTTCTTCGATACCTTAAAATAGATCCAGGCCAAGAGATTCTCTTATCTTCAGATCCTTCATTTATTCTCTGTGTTTTCTGTGATGCTGATTGGGCATCTTGTCTGGATTCTCGGTGATTCATTAGAGGATTTTTTATTTCTCTTGGTGTTGCTCCCATTTCATGGAAATCAAATAATCAAACGTTAGTGTCATTGTCATCCGTAGAAGTAGAATACAGATCAATCCGATGAGTAACAATAGAAATTATCTGGTTGGTACGCCTTCTTGAGGATCTTTCAGCACCACCAACTTTGCCCATCACAGTCCGTTCTGACAGTCAAGCTGCAATCAATGTCGCTGAGAATTCAGTTTTTCATGAAAGGACGAAGCATGTTGAAATGGATTGTGCAATAGTTCACGTCTAGATTGATTACTCTATCCTTTACGTTGTTGAAACATCTCATTACTGACCTATTTACCAAACCCCTTTTCGGGGCATCTTACCAAAATTTGAGGTCATCTCTGCACCCTTCAGTTTGAGGGGGGATATTGAAGTAACAAAAGATTGTAAGTCAAAGCTAAAACAAAATGAAGAAAATGATGGGTAGAAGGTGAGGAGTTTTTTGGACAATGCAAATGATACACCAGATAAGACTTAAGTATATCTCAGTCTTGTGCCTTACTGACATATTGGAGCATCCTTAACCCTTAATCACAGACAAAGGAATTAAGTCAATCGGGACCCTACAATCTAGGAACTGCAACCACAAAAAAGAAAAATCTTAGAAGCTTCCTCATGTGCCTCGCACATGATATAATATTAGTCATACACCTCAAATCAACAAACAACTCCAAATTAGAGTGTGCAAAAATCGAACTGATAAAAACGTTATTGGTTTATTGCGTTATTGGGTTTTTAATGGTTTACGAAAAATGATTATTGGGTTATTGTTTTGATACCAGTTTTTATTATATATTGGGTTATTGGACAAATCGATAACTCAATAAGATTATAATAATTTACTATTTTACCCTTTCGTGAATATTAAATATTAGTAATTTAATAATAATAGTACACTAAAATAATACTTTACATATTTTAATCTTTATAGTATTTAAGTGGTGTAAGGACCCAGAATTTCCAAGCTTATATATGTCATTTAAGACTATCATGGGCCCCTACGACAAGCCAAGTTCAAAAGGGTTTTCGTTGGCTAAATTTGACACAAGTACCGATAGAAGGATTGACTTTAAACAAGCATATCTCTTAGCCCATTCGGAAATGGGTGACCCACGGCATGTCAAATGAAAGCACTTTGAGTTAGCTTCGCAACTCACTTGGTTTCACCTTATTCCAATGTCGGATGAAGGAGTTATGACCGTCTTCGTAAGACCCTCCTGTGCAGTGAAGCCCCACGGGCACCTATACAGGCAGTGGTGTTTGTACGGACCGTGTGAGGTGTCTTTAGTTGTAAAAGGCCATTTTTAGTCTAAGGCATGGGGCACGACTAGTGGCACGGCCTGTGTGGCTGGTCGTGGGGTGAGTACAAGAGAGGAATAGTGGGCGTTTGGGGGAGTTTTCTTGCTAAGTATTGTGCCACGCCCCTCACCATGACCCGTGGCATGGTGCATGACCCGTAGTCCTTGGCGTGGAGCCTGGGCAACATTTTCCAGCACTGAGTATGGTTCCACAAGCCTCCACACGGGCCGTGAGGCTCCACACGAATCGTGGAGGCCTCCGTGGTCGCGAGGAGACTTCTTTTTCCAATCGATTTCCAACTTCATTTTTTAAACCAAGTACCTTGTCACAGGCACTCCACTTGACCCATGGAGTGCCACACGACTCGTGGGACCTTCCATGGGGCACCACTTTGCCAATTTTTCCATCCGTTCACTAATGGCATTTTCATAAATGCTAATTATTCTAATGACCCTTTTTGACTTCCTAAGCTATCTTAACCTTCCTAAAAGACCTAAAGAATGTTCGAAAGGATAAAACTCACTACTCTCATCTCAATCACACTCCCAAATCCTCTTAAGAACCTCCATTAAGCTCCTTCAATTTCAAGGAAACCCAAGAACAAGTTTGGATTTCAAGACCCACTTCCAAGATTCCATTCTTCCCAAACTCAATTCTAATGAACCAATCAGGGAGACCCAAAATTATAAGCAATCTCATGGATTTCTAGTTACTTTAAATTTCAGGGTTTTGAATATTATGAATTCTAAAATTCTAATTATGTATGGGTAGTGCTTATTGGATGATTTTATTGTGATTTAAACTATTACATGAGGATCTTCTTTGGGGTTTATGGAATTTCAAGTGTGAATGTTCCCTTTAAGACTTCTAAATGCATGGGTGATTACACTATGAAATTAAATGTGGATTTAATTATGTTTTCGATTGAATTTCATACTACATTGTTGATTTTAGATTGAATCCTAATTACCCATGTCATTCTCTCATTATTCATAGCATATGCATTCATGTACATGGGTTATTATGAGAATTATGTTATGGGTTAAGCCCAATTGTGTTCTATGGTATGATTTTGATAAAATGTAGGTTATGACAATATTGTGATCACATATATAGTCTTTGATTTTGGCTCTTTGAGCATTTTAAGTGCTTGCACCATTTTGTATATGAATGGGCTATTCCTATGCATGAGCATAAAGACTATGAAATTATGTTTTGGCACTAAGCCTAAGAACGCATTGCAATGGTTTCGAAATGATTTGCGTCGTTTGAAAGTGTGTGTATATATATGTATACGTATATTTATTCTTGTGGGATGACGACTTAACACCGATGGATTGGGGGTGTTAGGGCTATCCCATAGGGCCCTCTCCCTTTCCTTGAACTATGTGCCTAGCATAGGTTTCTGATCCGAAGAGGGAGTTGTCCCGTAAGGAGAAGAAATGATTTGATTTGTGATTTAATTCAATCCGAAGAGAGAGTTGTCCCGTAAGGAAGGTTACTTCATACGAAGAGGGAGTTGTCCCATAAGGTGAAGTATGGTCTACCCTTGGCAAGTAGATCACATCTTTACCGATGATGGGATTTCATTGAGATTCCAAGTGATAGCCGCTTGGTCTTACTTATGTTGGTTGAGGTCACATCCCCAATATATATAAGGGCATCATTTGCATTTCATGTATCATGACTTCATAGCATCTTGTATATTACATTCTTCAATATTCAACTCTTCCTATATTATGTGCCTTGTCATCTAACGTTGATATGCAGGTTTTGGTAAGTTACATGCATTGCACCCCGCATACTTAGTACATTCAAACGTACTAATGCATTACACTATGCCTACATGATGTTACCATGTAGGAATTGAATCCCTTATTGATTGTCATCATGGCTAGACGGATTGTTCAAGTTAGCATTTGGTGAGTCCTTCTGTCCGGGGACAATATCTATCTTCTTTCATGCTTATGTTCAGACTACATCTGTATATTTTAGAATACTTGTGACTATGAGGGTGAGCCCGGTTGTTTGTCTTGGCCCCCGCTAAGTTCTATGTCTAGAGGTGTTGTTTGACAAGTTATGTATTACGCTTGAGCTTTGACTCATTTATGTTATTCAAGTGTTTAACTCTTTACCTTAGACCCGATTCCCCTTGTTTATGCTTATCTCTTATTGTCAATTTAAGTGCTTCCAAAACCAAGGATGTGTAATGATATGCTTTAGGGCTTGTTTAGGGTTCCTTCGGGTCCCCCATTCGCCGGTCACATCTAGGCCCTAGGTTCGGGGCGTGACAAAGATGGTATCAGAGTACAAGGTTGTTAGATCCTTGGAGTCCAACATACTGCGTTGATTAGAGCCTTATTCATGGTTGTGTTGTGCACCACAACTATGTATAAGATGCTATGAGGCGTTCTAGGAAATGTTTCACCTCTTCATGATCTATGCCGTGCAATAGAGTTAGGTCCCCTAGAACTTATTGGTAATCCCTAACCGTTACATTTCAGGATATGTCTCAAGCTACTCAAGATGACGATATGTCGAATGCGAAGGTTTGTAATGCGCTATGGGTAATGACCAAAGTGGTGACTACATTGGCAACTCAACTCAATTTACAAGTGGGCACTCCCGAGACTTCTAGGTGGTGAGAGGAGAGGTAATGAGGCCAAGAGGGCCTGTGTTGAGGGTAAGTTCCAAAGTTCCAAGGGGAGAGATAGGGGTGGTGTGGTGCCTTATGCTAGGTGCCCAAAATATGGTAGATGCCATGATGGCCCATGCTTGAAGAAATCCAATACTTGTTATGGTTGTGGAGGGGAGGGACACAAGATAATAGATTGTCCTCATAGGCGTAAAAAGGGTAAAAGAGGAGATGAGGGGGTGGAAGGGCCTAGATGCCGAAACTGTGGGAAGGGCTATGGCGGTATATGTTTGGAGAAGTCTAAAGCTTGCTTGGTTTGTGGTGGATTTGGGCACAAGGTTAGTGGTTATTCTCTTGCTCAACCAGAAGGAGGTGATAGTGCGATGACTAATCCCAAGTGTCGAGGGTGTGGAAAGAACCATGGTGGTCCATGCTTGAGGAGGACCAATGCTTGTTATGGATGTAGTAAAGTGGGTCACAAGCTAGTTGATTGTCCATATGTTCTAAGGAAGTGTAAGGGTGGTCGACCTTTGGATTGAGGTGGTCATGTTGATCAAGTGGCTCAATGAGGGATCAGGTGCCCGATGCTATTACCGGTAAGTTGAAGTTTCATTGGCTTTGATGTGTATGCATTGTCAGGCTCGGTGTGCCACTGCTTCCTCTCTATTCTTTTGGTTGCTAGTGGGGCTTCTTATGTGTCCAAGTTGTTGTGTGGACTTTTGGTGTCTATATTTTTTGTTGAGTATATGGTTGCTAGGAGATTCATAGGTGTTGATACGGGTTTTTATTGCGTTAGGCCTTGTCTTGTGATCTTGGTTAGACTTAGCTTGTTGTGTTGAGGGTCTTGGGGTAGTTTGATCTAGTTGCACGACATGTTTCTAATGAGTGTAGAACCCGTAAGGTTTTAATATGATGGGTAGGGATGGTCGATCAATTTGGTCAACTATGATGGGTTACTCACTTCTCTAAGGTTGATTTGAGGTTCGAGCTTCGTTCCCAAGTGTGGATGAGGGTGGGTGATATCCCTAAGTGTCCTTCAGACTAGGAATGAGCATTTTCAATATTGGTGGTGTTGCTTGGTGGGCTTATGCAGCGGTTGTGTTTATGGGTTTCATGAATAGGGTCTTAAAGCCCTACCTTGGCATGTTTGTTGTGGCCTCTAGAAATGGAGTATTGAATTATTTAGAGCTTGTGAATCACTTGGGGGTAGTGTTGCAAGTCTTGGGAGATGAGAGGTTGTTTGCTAAATATGGTTGGTGTGAGTTGAGTACAATAAGAAGATGGTTAATTAGAACTCCTTAAGGATTGTGATAGGAGTGTGCGACATTTCCCCGTTGAGGCTAATGTGATGGTTGATGCTCTGAGTGGGGTGCCTAGGGGTAGCCCAACATATGTGGATAATGGCGATAAAGAGGTGACTAGTGGGATCCATCGGTTGGTTAAATTGGAAGTTAGGTTGAGGAAAGTTGAGAATGGTAGTATAGTGTTCTTAGTGGTTCCAACTCTTCTTTGGTTGAGGAGGTCTAGTTTAAGCACGACCTTAGTTCCGCCTTATTAAAGTTGGAAGTTCTGGGGTGAAAGGATGGTAGAGTGGAGGTTGTCTCCCAAGGGGAAGATGGTGGTTTAGGGTACCAAGTAGGCTAAGCGCGTTTAAGGTTGACAATTGAGTTTAGGGTTGTGAGTCCTTATAGAATGTAGATGGAGGATGGTAAGATTGCATAAGTATGGGAACTTCCTACGAATAGGGGAGTGATTTCTCCGGTTCTTTGTGCTTCTAGGTTGAGGGGATGTGTTGGTGAGTCTAGTGGTATAGAACTCTTTGAGGTTGTGAGTGTTGTGGAGGATAAGTTGACTTAGAAGAAGGTCCCAGTGGAGGTATTGGATGGAAAGGGTGGAAAAGATGATTGATAAGGGTGTAGCATTCGTCAAGACCCATTAGGAAAATGACAAGTTGAAAGTACCATCGGAGAAGCTGAAGCAATCATGATAAGGCGACATCCCTATCTTTTCCAATCTACCTAAGCGTAAGGCACTAGGTTCTTTCTTTTCCCAAGCGGTCCCGACCCTTTCAATTCTTGAGTCTCATGGCATGACATGCTTGCATATGCATTGAAATGATTTACATTATGTTTGAAATGAATTGAATACATTTTTGGCATGAGTTTTAACTACTTTATGATCTTCAACTAGTAAACTATGCATTGATCATATGGTTGGAGGTTTCATGTTCTAAGTCAAGTCTTTCAAGCTTTGCTCTCCCACATTCGAGGACGAATATTACCAAGGGGGAGATGATGTAAGGACCCAGAACTTCCAAGCTTATGTATGTCGTTTAAGGCTGTCATGGGCCCCAACGACAAGCAAAGTTCGAAAGGATTTTCGTTGGCAAAGTTCGACACAAGTACCGATAGAAGGGTCAACTTTAAATAAGCATAACTTTTAGCACATTTGGAAGTGGTTAGCCCAAAAACTTATCAAATGAAATCTCTTTGAGTTAGCTTTCTAAGGCACTTTGTTTCACCTTATTTTGAAGTCAGATGAACAAGTTATGACCCTTTTTGTGAGACCCTCTTGTGCAGTGAAGCCCCACGGGCACCTATACGGCCAGTGCTAGCTTGTACGAGTTATGTGATGCATGTGAGCTTGGGAAAAGCCATTTTAGCATAAGGCATGGACAACAACTAGTGGCACGGACCGTGTGGCTTGCCACTGGTCGTGGGGTGAGGTGTGAACGTGAGCAAGAGGGCTAAAATGGGCGTTGGGGGAGTTTTTTTGCCAAGTGTTGAGCCACGGCCCCTCACCACGACCCTTGTCATGGGGCACGACCTGTGGCCCTTGGCATGGATCCTGTGCAACACTCTTTTCCACCAAGTATGGTGCCACGAGCCCTCCACACGGGTCGTGAAGCTCCACATGACCTATGGAGGCTTCCGTGGTTGCGACGAGATGTCTTTTTCCAATCGATTTTCAACTTCAATTTTTAGACTAAGTACCTTGTCATGGGAACTCCACATGACCTGTGGAGTGCCACATGACCCCTTGGACCTTCCATGGGCCCACACTTTGCCAAAATTTCCATTCATTCACTAATGGCATTATCGTGAATGTTAATCATCCTAATGACCCTTTTTGACCTCCTAGGCTATCGTAACCTTCCTAAAAGAGGTATACCCTATTCCTAAGGACCCAATTTCACTACTCTGATCTCAACCACACTCCCAAATCATCTCAAGAGCCTCCATTAATCTCCAATTCAATTTTAAGGAAACCCAAGAACAAGTTTGTATTCCAAGACCCACTTACAAGCTTCCATTCTTCCCAAACTCAACTCCAAGGTACTCAAGGTCTAAGGTATGTGGGTTGATACTTGACTTCCTTTCAATCAAGGAGACCTAAAATTATTTTTAAGGAATCTCATGGATTTCTAGTTTACTTTAAATCGGGATATTGAAGATTATGAATCCTAAAATTCTAATTATGCATCCTAAAAATCTAATTATGCATGGGTAGTATTTATTTGATGATTTTAATGTGACATAAACTATTACATGAGGATTCTCTTTGGGGTTTATGGAATTTCAAGTATGCATGTCCCCTTTAAGACTTCTAAATGCATGGATAATTACACTATGAATTTAAATGTGGATTTAATTATGTTTTCTATGAATTTCATATTATATTGTTGATTTTAGATTGAATCCTAATTACCCATGTCATTCTCTCATTATCCATAGCATATGCATTCATGTACATGGATTATTTTGAGAAATTATGTTATGGGTTAAGTCCAATTATGTTCTATGATATGAAGTTTTGACTAATGTTGGTTATGGCAATATTGTGATCACATATATATCTTTGATTTTGGCTATTTGGGAATTTTGGGTGCTTGCACCATTTTGTATATGAATGGGCTATTCCTATGCATGAGTATATAGACTATGAAATTATGTTTTGGCCTTTAAGCCTAAGAATGTATTGAAATGATTTCGGAAATGATCTACGTCATTTGAAAGTATGTATGTGTATATATATATACATACATACTTTCAAATAGATCACCTCTTTACCGATGAGGAGATTTCATCGCAATTTCAAGTAATAGCCCGCTTGGTCTTACTTATGTCGCTCAAAGTCATATCCCCAATATATATAAGCGCATCATTTGCATTTCATGAATTATGACTTTCATAGCATCTCGTATATTACATTCTTTGATATTCAACTCTTTCTATATTATGTGCCTTGTCATCTAACATCGATATACAGGTTTTAGTAGGTTACATGCATTGCACCCCACATACTTAGTACATTCAAACGTATTAACACATACTCTATGCCTACATGATGTTACCGTGTAGGAACCGAAGCCCCTATTGATTCTCCTCGTGGCTAGACAGATTGTTCAAGTTAGCTTTTGGTGAGTCCTCATGTCCGGAAACAATATATATCTTCTTTCATGCTTATGTTTAGACTACATCTTGTATATTTTGGAATACTTATGACTATGAGGGTGAGCCGTTTGCTTGTCTTGGCCCCCACTAAGTTCTATGTCTAGTGGTGTTGTTGGACAAGTTATGTATTATGCTTGAGCTTTGACTCATTTATGTTATTCAAGTGTTTAACTCTTTACCTTAGACCCGATTCCCTTGTTTATGCTTATCTCTTATTGTCATTTTAATCGCTTCCGCGACAAAGGATGTGTAATGATATTCTATGAGGCTTGTTTGGGGTTCCTTCGGGTCCCCCATTCGCCAGTCACGTCTAGGCCCTAAGTCCGGGGTGTGACAGGTACAAAAGGGTTTGTGTATGTTTCTCATATTGAGTTTATATTCCTTGATCATGATTTACTAGCGTGTTTACCTTAAGCATTGAGCATGCATCCCATATTGATGTTATACTTATCCTTTGACTACAATTATGCATATTTATTAGGTTACTTATCTCTTTCTAGTATTGCATCTCCCATACGTAGTACATTCAAATGTACTAAAACATACTTATGCCTACATGATGTTACCATATAGAAATTGGAGTTCCTATTGATTCTACTCGTGGCTAGATGGATTGTTCAATTTAGCCTCTGGTGAGTCCTCCATTCCGGGGACAATAACAATTCTCTTATGTTATGTATTAAGACTCTCTTTCATTTATTGTATACTTATGACCATGAGGGTGAGACCGATTGCTTTGTCTTAGCCCCTGCTAACTATCTATGTTCAGAGGTGTTGTTGAACAAGTTATGTATTATGTTTGAGCTTTGACTCATCTATGTTATTTAAGTATTAAACACACACTCTCTCTCTCTCTCTCTCTCTCTCTCTCTCTCTCTCTCAGTCTCAATTTCCCTTGTTCATGTTTCTTATGTTGTTTTATATTTGCTTCCGCGACCAAGGATGTGCAATGACATGCTATGAGGCTTGTTTGGGGTTCCTTCGGGCTCCCCATTCGCCGGTCACGTCTAGGCCCTAGGCTTGGGTCATGACAAAGATGGTATCAGAGAACTAGGTTGATAGATCCTCGGAGCCCAATACACCACGACGATTAGCATCTTATTCATGGTTGTTTTGTGCACTACAACTATGAGTAGGGGGCTATGAGGCATTTTAGGAAATGTTTCGCTTCTTCATGGTCTATGTCGTGCTTTAGAAGTGAAATAGGGCTTTCCCCTCTAACAAACGTTCTTTGCTCTTCTAATTGTTCATGCCGCTTCAAAGAGGAAGACAAAGGAAGGTATGATGAATATTTTGATGTTGATGGATCCGAGTTTCATTATTTCTTTCGTTATTACTTTTGGTTGCTAGTGGGCTTCTTGTGTGTCCCGAGTTGTGATGTGAACCTTTGGTGTTTATCTCTTGGTTGGGTATATGGTTGCTAGGAGGTTCATAGGTGTTGATCCGAGTTTGTATTAGGTCTTCTTTGTGACTTGTTGGAATCGGTATGGTGGATTTTGATGTCATTATAGGGATGGAATGGTTGCATGCATGTTGTTTTTTCATGGATGGTAAAACCCATAGAGGTAGCCCCGATTTCCTAATGAGCCCGTCTTTGAGTGGGAGGTTGTTAAATGGTAGCAAGGGAGGTAGGTCCATTTCATGCCCTAAGGTACAATTGGTCTCTTAGGGGTTGCATTATCTTGTGAGAAATGGAGGTGTTGAACCTAAGTTGTTTTGTCTATAGAATTGTTGTTAGTGGTGGATAGGGCTTTGAATGTCCTTTCCGATATTTTGAATTTTGGGGTAATGTCCTTTGGTTTGACTAGTACACTGGTTATGCCTATAAGTCTCATGAGTAAGATCTCCAGTCCTTACTCTAATAGGTTTATGGTGGTTTTGGTGATGATAATGTGGTTCGCTCCCTAATGAGGTAGTGCATGTGAATCATTTGAGGATAGTATTACAAGTTTAAGGAAGAAGATTCGGTGCTAGTAGGAGAATACGGGACTTTTGGTGGTAAGAGGTCGCCTTCCAAGGTTGCGTGGTGCCCGGTGATAGTATTTAGGTGGACTTTAGTAAGATAAAGGTGATTAGGTGTTAGTCTAGACCTTGACTTCCTTGGGTATTAGGAGACCCAAAATTATTTTCAAGAAAACCTACATGCATTTTACTTATTTTAATTTGAGATTTGAATATTATGATTCCTAAAATTCTATTGATGCATGGGTAGTGTTTATTTGATGATTTTAATGTGATTTAAACCGTTATATGAAGATTTACTTTGGGTTTATGAAGTTATAAGTATGCATGTTCCCCTTTTGAAATTATTTATGCATGAGAGATTACACTACGGATTTAACTATGGAATTAATTATGTTTTCACTTTAACTTCATATTATAATGTTAATTTTTAAATGAAGTCTTAATTACCCATGTTATTTCCTCATTGTTCATAGCGTATGCATTCATATACACAGATTATTTTGAAAATATTATGTTATGGCTAAGCCCAATTTTGTTTTATGGTATGATTTTGATAAAAGGTTGGTTATGACAATATTGTGATCACATATATGTCTTTGATTTTGGCTCTTTAAGTATTTTGGGTACTTGGACCATTTTTTATATGAATGGGCTATTCCTATGCATGAATATTCTGGCTATGAAATTATGATTTTGGGATTTGAGCCTAAGTATGAATTATTACAAATGGAGTTTGACTTTTAAGCCCAATTGTGCATTGAAATGATTTGGAAAATGACTATTGCCTCCTTGAAAATATGTACATGCATATTATAAGTATTCTTGTGGGATGACGACTTAGCTTGTTGTGTTGAGGGTCTTGGGTTAGTTTGGGCTACTTGCACAGCATATTCTAATGAGTGTAGAACCCATAAGATTTTAATATAATGGGTAAGGATGGTCTATCTATTTAGTCAACTACGATGGGTTAGTCACTTCTCTAAGATTGATCTTTGGTTCAGCTTTTGTCCCCAAGTGAGGGTGAGGGTAGGTGATATACCTAAGTGTCTTTTTCGGACTAGGAGTGAACATTTTGAATATTGGTAGAGTTGTTTGGTTGGCTTATGCATCGGTTGTGTATATGGGTTTCATGAATAGGGTCTTAAAACCGTACCTTGATAGGTTTGTGGTGGCCTCTAGTGGTGAGGTCTTGATTTGTTTGGAACTTTTGAATTATTTTGGGGGTAGTGTTGCAAGTCTTGGAGGATGAGAGGTAGTTTGCTAAATTTGATAGGTGTACATTGTGGATAGCAAGAAGGTGGATAGGATTCTTTAAGGATTAAGAATGAGAGTGCATTACTTTTCCCTGGTAAGGCTAATGTTGCGCTCGGTGCTCTAGGTAGCCTAACATGTGTGGATATTGGTGGCAAGGAGGAGACTAATGAGATCCACCGGTTGGTTAGATTGGAAGTGGGTTGAAGAAAGTTGAGAATGGTGGTATAGTGTTCTTGATGGTTCCATTTCTTCTTGGGTAAGAGGTCTAGATTAGGCGAGGCCTTGTTTCCGCATTATCAGAGTTGGGGGTTATGGGTGAGAAGATGATAGAGTGGAGGTTGTCTCTCAAGGGGAAGATGGTGGTTATAGTACCAAGTAGGTTAAGTGTATTTAAGGTTGACAATTGAGTTGAGTATTATGAGTCCTTATAGAGTGTAGAGGAGGTTGGTACGATTGCATAAGTTTGGGAATTTGCATATGGATAGGAGTAGGGTTGTTTGGTTTGGCATGCTTCTAGGTTGAGGAATATGTTGGTGAATTTAGTACTATAGAGCTCTTTGAGGTTGTGGGTGTTATGGAGGATAAGTTGACTCAGGAGAAGGTCCCGGTGGAGGTATGGATGGATGAGTGAAGAAGTTGGCTAATGTCAATGTGGTGTTCGTCAAGGCCCTGTTGGTGGAGTCGTCCATTTGTATGTGTCTCTTGGGGAGCCGGTGCGGGCATGAAGAAGCAATATCTATACCTCTTTCATTCTATTCAAGCTTATGATAACATGTCTATCCTTTTCTATGATTTCAAGTCTCATATTTCAGCCCATAAATCATTCATATGCATTTATGTTTAAGTTGGTAAACTTATAATTATCTTTCACTTATGTTGAGAATTTGAAATTGGTGTTTTGCATGCTATGTTGCATTCTTGTTGGGGTTGATTTGTTGATGATCGCTCTTGTCTTATACGTCTCTTTTACATTCGAGGACGAATGTTCCCAAGGGGGAGATATTGTAACGACCCCAAAAAGTGCCTAAAAATGTGCCTCGGAAATATCCGAAATCTTAATTTCCATATATCTAAAAATCCATTCATTATTTTGAAAATTCGACTTCATATTCTTTTTCAGGCATTCAAATTGAGTGGGAAATAGGTCTAACCCGATTTTTAGAGCAATCTTATCAAAATCTGAAAATCACAAAAAGTGTTATTTAGGTGGGTATAATTTTAAGGGGCATATCTCTTAGCACAAAAAGAACTGGGTTGCCCAAGACCTACCAAACTAAAACCCTTTGAATTAACTTTCCAACTCACTTAGTTTCACCTCATTCTGAGTTCGGATGAAGGATTTATGACCATTTTCATCGAACTCATTTGTGCAGAAAATGCTGATTCCAGTAGGGTTTCCTCGTCGCCTCTGCAGCGCGCCCCTATTGTTTTTGGTTCCTTCTTTAATTTTTTTGTCCAAGACTTATAAGTCTTGGGCCTAAGGGTTCCACACTTTAAAATACATATACTTAGCCTTATTTCACCCTCATATCATCCTTAACATTCCCCAATATCCTCTCAAACACTTAGATTTATATTTCACCCTAAATTCAAGTCCCAAAACTCAAGACCAATCTTAAGGATTTCTTCAAGGATTTCATTCAAGCTTCAAGTCTCCATCTTCAATCTCTTTCAAGAGTTCTCCAAAGCTATGGTATGTGGTGTTGAACTATTGGGTCCTTCTACCCATGGTGCCTAAGCCTCCTTTTTACTAATATTGCATGATTTAAAGTTGATTTTACATATGAGTGTTGTATATTGAGAAATTTACTGCACAATGATTTTAGTTCATGAAAGTAGGGTTATTTTAGCATGTTTTGAGCTCAAAATCTTGGATCTAATGTTGGATTTCATGAGAGGTTTTGATGTGTATGTATTGAGGGTGTTGCAAGGTGTTGAATGATGGTTTTATAATGGATTTTCTTGCATGATTTCATCTCTAAATTTCATGGTCTTTTACCCCCATTACACTCCCGCCTAGTGTTTGCTAAAATGTTCGGCTAGGATTTCTTGAGGAATTGAAGGTCCAATGCATGTATTATGAGTTGAATGGTGTTATGATGATTATATGATGATGAAATAATGATGGAATGATGATGGGATGATTGTAGGCATATGATGTATAATGAGGAGAGGAAGTGTAGGTATGTGATGACTTTGTGGTGATGATAGGGATATCTATATTAGTTGTTTTCATGGAAAAGTACCTATGGTGTCACATGTAGATGGTTGGGTTCTTATGTTTATTGTGTTCTTGGAAAAATGAGGAGTTCTTTCTTGATAATTTGAATGTAATGGTTTGATGAGCTAGTTCTATGATTCCTTCTAAAAAGGTCATGACATAAGGTAGAGTGGTTAATGATTCCTCACAAAAAGGTCAAGCCGTAAGGTAGAGTGTTTAATGATTCCTACCGAAAAGATCATATCGTAAGGTATGGACACCCTAGAGACAAGGTCATGCTATAATGTAGAATAGCCAATGTGCCTACCGAAAAGATTATATCGTAAGTTATGGACACCCCACCGAAAAGGCCATGCCGTAACATAGAAAGACTAAAGGTTCCCGCTGAAAAGATCATATCGCAAGGTGTAGATATTCTATTGAAAAAGCCATGCCGTAAGATAGAATGAATCATGTTTCCTACCCAAAAGATGATATCGTAAAGTAGGGGACGTCTTATACTACTTACCAAAAAGACTATGTCCTACGGCAGGGGTCGATAACACTTCCCAAAAAGGTTATACCGTAAGGTGAGTGAGGGTTATTTGACCCATTTTATGAAGGTTGGTATAAAAGGGTTTGAGTATATTCTCATATTGAGTTTATATTCCTTGA
>JAPFFP010074503.1:2500-23564 GCA_026153255.1 Solanum medicagineum | reverse complement strand
TATATATATAAATACGTGTATGTGTTCTTGCTGGATGATGACTTAGCACCGATGGATTTTGGGCGTTAGGGCTATACCCAAGAGTTCTCTCCCTTTCTTTGAACTATGTGCTAGCATAGTAATGGTAGCCATCAACTAAATGATCGGATCGTAAAGGATGGCTATTTATTTATTTTATGATATGATATGTCTTGATAAGGAAATTATTCCACAATGACCGGGTCGTAAGGAAGGTGGCCACCACATACGAAATGATCGGTTGTAAGGTGTGGTGTAGATTAGCTTTGGCAAGTAATCATCTCTCACCGATGGGAGGTTAACGTTGGGCAAATTCTTTTAATAGCTCATATAGGTTTGAGATTTCGGTTATGGTCGCATCCCCATTATATATGTGCATCATTATCATTTCATGCATCATGAATTTCTTAGCATCTTGTTATACTACATTCCTTTCTATATATATCTCTTTCTATATTATGCGCCCTCGTCATCTAACATCATATACAAGTATTGGTAAGTTACATGCATTGCATCCCGCATACATAGTACATTCAAATGTACTAACGCTTACTTTTACGTACATGACCTCACCATGTAGGGATCGAGGTCTACTATCATCCATCGTACGACTTTAGCCGAGATCTCAAGTTTTGGCTTGTTGTGGTGAGTTCTATCTTCTAAGGACTAGCCATCATTAATCTATCTTATGTAGCTTTTGCTTGTGCTATCTTTACTTGGGTAAGCCTGGGACATGTCTTGGTCCCTGTCCCATCTTATGATTAGAGGCATTGTAGAACATCTTGTAGTCTCTTGTCAAATCTAAGTGTTATGTGTCGTATTTGTAGCTTACGGTTATGGATATCTTTTGGATATGGCTATTATGGATTTGTTATGAGGATTATGATATTTATGTATGTTTGATGTGGGAATATGGAAGATCCTAGCTCCCGAATTGCCACCATAGAGTGAGTCATACTTACCCGCCCCTTAGTCTTTATGTGCTACATGTTATGTGAATCCATGTTAATCCCTTTCCCTATGATATCCCCATAGTGTGAGTCCTACTTTCCGATCACTTAGAACTATGTGTTTATGTTTTTTTTAATACACATCCGAACCGATGATGGGAATTTTGGATACTTTGAGGCTTGTTTGGGGACTCTCGGGTTCCCATTCGCCATGTCACTCCTAGACCCTAGGTCCAGGTCATGAAAGCCGCCCTGTTTATTATGGGAGGAAGAATACTACTTACTTTGAAGATATGGTGAGGAATGTCTCAAGGAGAATCCTATAATGGCAAAATAAGAATTTATCCTTTGGAGGAAAACATATTTTGATTAACCATGTCCTGCAATCTTTGCGTATATACTTATTGTCTGCTATGACATCCCCAAAAGTGGTGATAAAGAGGCTTAATTAGGTGTTTTCCAAGTTCTTCTAGGTAACACAGGGGCGGAAAGAAGGAAACATTGGGTGGCATGGGAAGACATGTGTTACCCAAAGGAAGAAGGAGGATTGGGATTCAGATCTTTATTTGAGGTGAACAAACCAATGTATACCAAGCTATGGTGGAACTTCAGAACTTCAGTGGGTACATTGTGGGGAACCTACATAGGGAACAAATACTGTAAAAAAAACACACTCTAATGGTCTGGAATATAGATGCATCACACATATGAAAGGGCATGGTAGTTGTAAGAGATGAGATGGAGCCTTTCATATGGTAGTAGTTAAAGAAAGGCAATGTCAGCTTCTAGTTTGATAGTTGATCATGTTAGGATCCCTTTATTACATTGAAGGGTAACAGGAAGTAGAGGAAGAGGTGGAGGTAAAAAAATTCCTGGAGGTACTTGAGGACAGATGAAGATCTGATATTTTGATGGGTACTTTATCCCTAGAAATGTTAGAGATGATTATTGCCAGGATAAAGCCTACAACTAGGGATGCAATGGATAAACCCTTATGGTTAGGAAGTACCGCAGGAAAGTTTACTATCAAATCCGCATTCCAGATTATCAGAAAAAAGAGAAGAAAGATGGAGTGGCTAATCATATTTGGGCAAAGGGGCATCGTAAGAAAATAACCTTTTCTTTTTGGAGGGCTATCAAGGGCAGAATCCCCACATATGATAATTTGAAGAGGTATAAAATTTCTATGGCTTTCAGATGCTATTGTTGTAATGAGTGAGTGGAGGAAACTATAGAACACCCATTTCTAACAGTCCTCAAAGCCCAAAAGCTGTGGAGGTATTTTTTTACCTATGCAGGTCTGAAGCTGGAAGGACATAGATTTGCAGAATTCCTAACAAATTGATGGCACTCTATTGACAAAGAAAGGGCTAGGTCAATCCTTAAATGCGTTCTAGCAATATTCATATGGAAGATTTGGAAGGAGGAATCAGATTAGGCATGGGAAGCAAGTCACTTACACAATGCTTCAGGACAATTATGAAAGAACCTTGCATCAGTTAATAAGGTTGAAATTCCCAACATGGAGAAATATTCCTTGAAAGTGGTTAGAGTGGTTGGAACTAATTCAGGAGTTCAGACCAAGACTCTACTACAAAATAGTGAAATGGATTCACCTTGAAAGGGGTTGGTACAAATGCAACACTGATGGAGCTAGTAAGGGCAACCTAGGGGTAGTTCTTATGGCGTTTGTAAAAGGGATGTGCATGGAGATCTGGTTTATACAGAGGCTGATTTGATAGGGATAGCCACCTACATAGTGACAGAGATTACTACAGTTTGGAAAGCTCTGGAATACTGCAGAAGAAGTAATCTAAATCATATAATAATAGAGTATGACTCTCTAAGTAAAGTGAAAATCCTACGGTGTGAATGGAAGATTCCATGGGAGATATGTCATATTGTTGAGGACATTGCAGATATTAGACAACAAATGGACATATCAATTCAACATACATTCAGAGAAGACAACCAGCTGGCTGACCACATAGCAAATTATGTAACACAACAAGAATGCACGAAGGTATTTCTTTTTTTATTCAACTACCCAACACATCACGTAAGATATTAAATATAGACAAGAGCCAAATCCCATCAATAAGGATTAAGACAAAATAGATTAAAGATAGTACCATAGAAGTTCATGGAAGATAAGATGTTGACTAGAGTGCGACATACCACTCATATTTACATAGCAATGCCTAGTCAAACTAAACTAACTAATACCTAAGCTAATTCAGCTATCAAAAAGTGCAAAAACTGACAAAAGGAGGAACCAGGATGGAGCCTAGTATAGACATACACAGAGGATCCGTGATTAACATCACGTGAGCAACTCCTCTTCTCCTCTTGACAACCAAATGAGGGGTTACAAAATAGTAAAATAGACAGACTTTAAAGATCGAAATAAAAGCAAGCTTGAAGTTGTCTTACATGGTCTGCTATGCGTCAAGTGGTACCTGGCCCTTTCATTATTTAAGCTTCACCAGAAAGAACACTAGAGAAGCGTCATATTTTAGTAGCAAAACAAGACTCAAAAAGAAGGAGTCAAGAACGAAAACTACCTTTGAGAGCTGATAATCGAAGAAGAATACACGCACAACACATGCAAAAAGTTACAGGCCCACAAGTTGTTGAGCTCAAACCGATGGTTGGGATACCATGGCAGCAATATCATTGGGAGATGATGAGAAGTGGAAAGGAAGCTACAGAGTTTCTTTTCAGAAACCCTGGCTTCCCACATACTGCTTTATTTGACCTAAGGTGGTGGGGACATTAGGCTGGGTTTTAGGTTAATTTGTTGGGTTCTTGTTTTGGTGTGTTAGATAGTGTTGTATCTGGATTTTTTGAGCCTCCTTGCTAATTCATAAAATGGCCTGAAGGCTAAAGCTTAATTTAAAAAAAAGTTGACACAATTAACGCCCTCGGGAACTGTACCCTAGATGAGAATTTTGATAGCGCGTTTAGCTCTAGAATGTCAATTTTTGTAAGAGGCGACCCTTCGTAGATACAGGGGATTTCCGAATGTGATTTGACCCTAGGGGCCTTTCTGTTAAAAGTTGTGTATAAAAAAGTGGAACCCGCACCTTATCGTAGAAAGCTCCATTGGAACTGCACTGTTGGATCTGGAGTACTGAAACCTATAGGTTACATAGATCATTTGCAAAAATCTGAGTCCGAACAAGCCCAAAATGATGATGAAGAGAATTGGAAGGTTATTGAAGGACGGGTAGTGATGTGGCAGTTAGGTGGAAAGAGGATAATCTACGTATATATAGAATTATCCACACATATATAATTATTTTCTCCAACTTCAAACTGCAATTTCGAGCTCATTCTTCATCCGTTTGATTGATTTGGAGTGCTATATGACTCAGATTATCGCAAGGAATATCGTGGTGAAGTTGGATTCAAGATTTGATACGTATTTTGAGGTAAATCTGTACTTTTTCATTGATGATATATCAAAAATTAGTGAAAATTTTACATTGTGATATCTTGGTGATTTCTTAATGAAGGTAAGTGAAATTTGTGTCTAAATTATTATGGGTTCTGATGAGAAGGCTATGGTATGCTGGGTGTTCACTGGTTTGTCCGATTTATGACGATTTTGACACAGAATGTTTTGAAAAGAAGATTTTCCCTTAATGTTTTTAGCATCAATTTTCGGCCTTTTTCTTAGTTTTCTAGGGTCTATGTTAAGCCGAATTTTAGGATATGGACTAGAGATGATGTGGGGATCATTTTACGAGAATTGGTTTAGTATATTGGGTGTAGGCCCTAATTTTTCCCATTTTAGTTGCAATTGATATAATTTCACCTATTATATGAGATATTATAGCCAAATCAACTGTAATGATCTTGTGACTTATGTTTAAACAACTAAGCAGCATCATGAGGAGATTAAAAGGGGAAAACTTGGCTGGATTGAGCCAAAGCAATAGACGTCGGATTCCAAGTAGGTTAGACTTTCTCTAAACCCCAGACTGAGCTGAAATTCTTGCATATTTGAGTTGCAATGTGTAAAAATATAATTTTTATTGATTGAGTTATGAAGGAGATGTTGTATATAGCTGGATGTGATATGTGTGTGTTGTGTGTGTATGTATATATATATAAATATTATGGATGGTAATTGTTATTTTGAGGGTTGTGTTGGTTTAATCTGCAATATTACCTGAGTTCTTACATTATATGACTACAAAATGGCCTAAAAGGGGTTGGATGGAGCTGTTACCATGTGTCAGGTATATACACTAAGCTTGACCCTTGCTTGTATGTGTGTGTGGTTTGCGGCTATCGGAATATACTAGTTATTGAGGTTGACCTGTGATTACTTGCTACCCTGTGCGCTGAATCTAGTATCTATATCTTGTTGGTATGTATATGTATGATATGATTGAAGTTATTTATATCTTTTCGGAGTTTTTCTGGTTGAATTTTCTGATTAAACATCATTATGTGTTGCTCTATGGTTTATCTGATTTTGAATATGGCTATTATCTATTATGTACTTTTGTTACTAGTTAGTGACTAGAGAGACATACCATGTTCTGGGGATGAGTATGGTGCACCCCTAAGGGAGCTTTGCATTCTGTGACATAAGAGGTGTTGCTACTGATCCACTGGCGGGTTAGAGACGGGAGTATGACCCTGGTAGATCAATGCAGGCTATATCCTACATGCTTCCTGGGGTTATTTGTGATTTAAGATTAGCTATGTGGATTAGTCCTAGGGACTAGCACTCTATTTATAAAAAAACACTTTATTAGTTGGCACATGGTTGCCTTGGGAAATGTCCCTTATAGCAATTGGTCTACAATATGATTCTAGGAAGGCAGCATCCTTGTGATTGTCTAGTCTCTAAGACCTTAGCTTTGGTTACACCGACGCTGCCCTATGAGCTACTTTACACAGAGAAAGGGCCTAGTAAGGGCTGAATTTTGGCTATGCCATGGGGAAGGCATGTGTTCTAAATCAACTCATCCTTGTATGAGGATGTATATCCTATTTCTACTATGATATGTTGACCAGGAGGCTGTGCATTGATTATATGTCGATTGCACCTGGACTTTGGTATAGATATGACTCAATTGGTTTTGGGTATCCTAAATACTTATGATTGTTGTAATGGTCTATGTTTATCTTGGAGCTTGTGATTGACAAGGTTATGGTGCACTTGGTCTTGGTGAGGCATGATTCTGTAGTGATCTGTGACATATATACTTTTGTGTATTGCTGATAGTCATTGTGCATTGGTTTATTCCATCTGATATTGGGGTATCTATTGTATCTGAGAGAGGTGGTGGTTTCAATTATGTGGGTTGGATGAGACGATGTGATACCTGGGTTGATAGTATCTTCGCCTAAATTCACTCTTGGCAAGATGTGATTATAGTCGCTTATGTTCACTTTGGGCACAATATGAATTTTGAATTCTGGATTCAAATAGATTGGTTAAGTGAGTGATTGATTGATACCTCGAGTCCTAGATGACATTCCCAATTGTTTTTTGAGCACCTGTGACAACGCTCGAGTATTTGAGTTCACGAGTTACGCACCTTATAATCAAAGTTTCGATGGTCATGCCTGAGCGTTGGGCGACGAATATCAATTTTGCAAACTAAGCATCGTCAGTGATTTTGGTTAAGGACCCCCATTGATATTCCGTAAGGTTAGGCCCCATGATTGACATCCTGAGATGAGACACTATTATTTATGCAAAGGGGATCCTTTCTCCCTCAAGGATATGTACTACCGTTATATTGAGTGTCAAACCATCTAGCCGTGGATGAATGGTTGACTTGAGGCTAGGTTATAAGACTATGGATTGGGTGCCATATGTCAGCAGAGGGTCGAGGACCTAGTTGACTTATGATTGTTGGGGCGAGGCCCCGTGATTACTTACCCGTGAATCCACTCACCTATTCACACCCTAACTATGCATGGGTGTACCTCTTAGGCTTATGAGGGCTTAGGGGGCGTTCAGGCTTAGATACTTGGGCCTTACACCCATGTACACCTGACCCATGTTCTAATGATGTGGAGAGCTAGGCTTTGCATGTGACAGTTCTATGGGATTCGGTGAAGGTCCTGAGGGATTCTGTGATTTTCTGTCAATATTATTATTGCGCATGGGTCTACCTTCTTCGCTTATGAGGTCTAAGTAGTGTACAAGCATAGGTACTAGGGCCCTACACTCGTGTACAACACTATGCCTTAGGGACATTGTGGTATTAGCCTACGTAATTATGTTAGTGGTATCAATGTACATCACTTGGTTTGGTTTGGTTATCATTTTTCATCTCCTTGGTTGATGTAGTGGTGGTTTGAGGGTTTCTAAATATGCTTATGCCTTTATCTAAGTTCATTTTCTATACTACTATAGTTCTCGTTATATTTGGGCTTTATATATGTTTACTATTTCACTCGGTCGATAAATGATGCCTACTGGATGGCCTTTTTGGTACTCACCCCTACTTCCACATCTTCCTATGGTGCAAGTGTTGGTATAGGCTGTGATAGCTAAGTTCACCAACTTTTGGAGCACTTAAGAGTCTTTTGGTAAGCACCAACAGCTCTGGCTTCTTCACAGTCTTATTCTTATGTATGAACGTCTTTTGTCTCAAAATATTTGCCTTGTATGGTAGTGTTATGTATTCGTAAATGCACTTTAATTTTATATTATATCATGTTTATTAATATATGTATATGATATGTCCTTGTGTCTATTCTGGCTCTGTATAGTTTAATTCCGATTCTGGGTAGGTTTTGATTATGTATATTGTTATATTGTTTATGGTTTGGAGTAAAAATCTAGGACTTATACCCTAGGGGTTGGGTAATTGGCTTGCCTGTAAGTGGGATCTAGTAGGAGCTATCCTGATCGAGACAGGGTCGTGAAAAGGTGGTATCAGAGCTCAAGGTTCACTGGTCTACAGAGTTATCATCTAGTAGAGTCTTGTGGAAGGGTGCGGAGACGTCTGTGGCTTATCTCTAAGAGGCTATTAGATGTTTAGGAACTTTCCAATCTTGTTGATTCTGTTGTGCATCTCGTCAATGATTTTACTATTTATAAGAATTTTGGTCAATTCATCCTTCTACGTGGATGTTGCATAGAGGCCAGACTCTGAACAGGGGAAGTGTTGCATCATCAATCCCAGAGAGGGAGCAACTTTCAGAGCCCGTTGAGTAGTGGCTAGATACCCTTAAGTTGTAACAGCCAAGTAAGGAAGTTTGCAGGAATTGAGAATGTAGGTGGGCGTCAGAGGTAGGCTTCGTGATTAGTACTTGATTGCTGGTGACTATTATTGTGCCATGAGAGATGTTGTTGGGGATGGAGTTCTGTGATACATATATCTATACTTCAGCAGTTGGTTAAAAGTTATATAGGCGGTGAGCACTCTTGATAAAGATCCTGAAGGCTCGATAAGTTGTGTTTGAGATAAGGTTGAGCATTGGTGCCTTTCGGATATCCGTATTTGATAATTTACCTATTAGTTTTCCTTTCTGGGTTTTCTAATATTGATGAGTATGTGTACCTGGTTGGATTCTGAGTAGTTTTCACCTATGTTATGATTGTACCTTGTTAGTGGCTGAATGTATGCCAAACCCTATGATTTATACATACGACTATTTTGATGCTATCCTACTAGAGTGGGTAGTTTGATATTGGTGTACATAGTATTTGAGAATTCGACTATAGATCATACCCATGGCTACACCTTTTGCCTCTATGGTTACAATTCTATTGTGATGATTTGTTGATATGCGGTCCTCCTAATTTTTTTTGACTGGACTTTGGTATAAAATGTTATGCCTGGAGGCTTAGTTGGATCATCTATTGTTGTATTGGATATTATTGCGTTATCAGCTGAGCTGCCGACCCCTCTGCCTTGGGGATTTGTTATGATTGTTAGCCCACAGGGACTGTGTTATCCAAATTCTTGGCTATACTTTTCAAAGGGGATGTTAATCACCTTGTCGTATTGCTTTATATTGAGTTATGGTTTCACATTGTCAGTTGCATTGCTTATCTTATCACCAACTTGAGAATAGGTTCCGAGTTCCTTTTATCCTGGGTCAAATATTGAGTAGAAGGTCCCTTTTATTAGTGGGGGATTAGATATGACGATTCTTCAGGATTGTGATACGTGAGTCAAGTGATATTGTCGAATGGCCTCAGTTTTGACATTGCCCTGGGGCGGATTGACTTATACTATGCAGTTATCGATATGGCAATCCAATTGGCTTGTTTGAGCCTATACAGCTGAGCCTATATGGCGCTGCCTTAGCCAAGGTTCGGGGTATTCAGGATAGATTGAGGACAACTCTAAGTCGGCACCCGGGGTTATGCCAACCATGAGCGTCGATATTTACAGCTTGAGATTGGAAACAGAGTGGTTCTGAGATAGGCTGGGCTAGTTGCACCTGAGCTCGCCCTACCTCTCCACGTATTGATTTTGTGTCGATGTATTCCGAATAAGTGACATGTACCCCAAGATTATTTCATTGAGTTAGATGATTGTCTGATATTGCTAAAGGAGGTTGTGGTCATAGACACTATGTGGGTTGACCTGGTTCTTTTGTGGCCATTGTGAGTAGATGATTGTGGTTATTGGGCTGACTACTATGTTGTATAGCAGGAATTTTGTAACTTATAACCATCATTGGATGCTATTACGGTTTCTGCCAAGGGCTAATTGTGAAACACTATAGAATGGGAGATGAATGGTAATAACTTTTGAGGACTATGTTTAAGAAGTGAGATACGAATGTCAGGGTACGCAGGGAAGTACAGGGAACCTTTTGAATGGGTGACGTATTGGTTATTTGCTGCATTAGTGAGTGGTTGGTAGCGATGCTGGGTGGATTAGACAACAATGGAAGGGGTTTTTGGCCTTGCGCGTGAATGAGAGCATATTAGCTATTGTCCTCGGTTATTTGGTAAGCCTATGGGCCATTTGTGGTTGATTGTAGGAGTCGCTTGTATAATGGATCCAGAAATGGAGTAAAAGTCGTATATGTAAAGCATGAGAATAGTAATGAGCAACCATGATTATCTGAACATACGATGATGTTGTAAGGATAGGTATATCTAGCCGATTGATCCTCATGACTTGTCAGCTGATTAAGCAGAGGGAACAAATAGTGGATATTTGAGACTTCTTTGTGGAATTGCCGCACCGACTCGCTAGTATATATAGATGAGTAGTGGGATATCTAGATAGTGAGGGTGGAACTGAATTATTGTAAATTCGGCACATGCTTATGACTCATATACTTGTAGTGGTGTGGACTTGAGCCTACATGTACGCCTGTATTCGAACTTTCATGGACGAAAGTTCTATTAGTGGGGGATGTTGTAATAACCCCTCTGGTCATTTCTATGGTTTGTTTTTATTATATTAATTGGAGCATATATATAGTGACTTCAGGACTATTCGGGTGGACTATTTGTCAAGGTATTCAGGAGTTTGGTGGATGTTTTAGCCAATCGAGGAGCTATACCTATAAAATAAGTTTTCAGGTAAAGTCCCAGTAAACGGTCTCGGAATGGAATTTTGACGATTCCATTAGCTCCGGAACAGTCGAATTAGGCTAACAGCATGTCCGGTGCAATTGTATCATGGATTACAAATTTAGACGTCAAAACTGGTTAATTGTTGACCTAGTCAATGTCCTTAGGAACCGTGCCCCAGATGAGAATTTTGATAGAGCGGTTAGCTCTAGAATGTCAATTTTTGACTAGGGAGACACTTTGTATGATACCGGGGACTTCAAGTTGTGGTTCGACCCGAGGGGGCTTTCTGCTAATAGTTGTGTATAAAGAAATGGGAAACTTAGCTCAACGTAGGATGCTCCGTTGGAAATTTTGACTGCATCGTTGGATCCAAAATGTCAAAACCCATACGGTTACTTAGTTCATTTGTAAAAATCAGAGTCAGGACAAGTGTGAAAGGACGAAAAAGAGAATTGAAAGGTTATGGCAGTGACATGGTAGTTAGGTGGCAAGAGGATCAGCTGCATATATATAGAATTATACATGTATGTGTAATTAATTTCTCCAACTTTGTACTATGATTTTGATCTCATCTTTCATCCGACATGAGTGATACAAAAGGCTACGTGACTCGAATTTTCACAAGGAACGTCGTGGTGAAGTCAGATTCATGATTTGACATGTATTATGAGGTAAATCTATACTTGTTTGTTGATGATATATCGGGAATGAGTGAAAACTTTACATTGAGACATCTTGGTCATTTCTCAACGGGATTAAGTGAAATTTGTGTCTAAATTATTCTATGTTTTGAGAAATGTTGTGATATGTTGGGTGTTCGCTAATTTTGTCCAATTTGTGAGAACTTTGACCAAGAAAGTTTTGTAAAGAATATTTTCTTAGTAAAGGTTCTAACTTCAGTTTTTGGCCTTTTCTCAGTCTTCCAGGGTCCGATTTGGGCTGAATTGTCGGTTAAGGACTCGGGGTGATGGGGGATCATATTTTGGGGATTTGTTTAGAATATTGGTCGTGGGCCATGATTTACCTCATTTTAGTCATAATTGATCTAATTTCACTTGTTTTCTAAGATTTTACAACTAAATCAGTTGTAATGATCTTATTTCTTTTATTTTAACAAATAAGCAACATTAAGAAACGATTTAGAGGGGAAAAATTTGGCTGATTGACTCAAAGCAAGAGATGTCGGATGCCAGGTAGGCTAGGCTTTTTTTAAAACCTAGACTGAGCTAAAATGTTTGCATATTTGAGTTGGAAGTTATAGAAATATAATGTTTATGGATTGAGTTGTGGAGTATATATTGTATTAGGTTACACCGATGCTGCCCTATGAGCTACTTTACATGGAGAAAAGGCCTAGTAAGGGTTGAATATGGGTTATTGCCATGGGAAGGACATATGTTCTAACTCGACTCGTTCTTTGTGAGGGTGTAAAGCCTGTTTCTACTGTGATATGTTGACCATGAGATTGTGCATTAATTATATGTCATACTGCGACTGGACTCATGTATAGATATGACTCGATTGGGCTTAGGTATCCTGGACACTTATGATTTGTTGCAATGGTCTATGTTTACTCTAGGCACTTGTGATTGACGAGGTTATGGTATACTTAGCCTTGGTGAGGCATGATACTACAGTGATCTGTGGCATATATAATTTGGTATTGGTGACAATTATTCTGCATTTGTTCATTCCATCTGATGTTGTAGTATATGTTGTATCTGAGAGAGTTGGTGATTGCATTTATGTGGGTTGGATTGAGACTATGGGATACCTAGGTTGACAGTGTCGTTGCCTACATTCACTCTAGGTACAATGCGATTATCGTCGCCTAAGTTCACTCTAGGCATAATATGACTTTGGAGTTTTGAATCTGAATAGATTTGATGAGTGAGTGATTTATTGATACCTCGAGTCTCAAATTATGTTCCACGTTGTTGTTCGAGCACCGGTGACCACGCCCAAGTATCTGAGTTCACAGGTTACATGCGCCATGTTCTGAGTTCCAATGGTCGTGCCTGTGCATCAGGCGATAGATACTTATTCTGCAAACCGAGCGTTGGGTGAGATGTGAGTCGAGGACCCTGATTGATATTCCATAGGGTTGGGCCTCGTGATTGTCATCTTAAGATGAGACACTATTATTTATGTAAGGGTGATCCTTTCTTCCCAAAGAGATACGTCCCATCATTATATTGAGTGTCAGATAATCTGGCCATAGCTGACTGCTCGACTAGAGGCTAAGGTTAGAGGACTATGGATCGGGTTACATATGCTGACACAGGGTCAAGGACATAGTTGACGTGTGATGGTTGGGGCGAGGCCCCGTGATTACTTTCACACCCTAATTGTGCGTAGGTGTACCTCCTGGGCTTATGGGGGCTTAGAGGACATTAGGGCATTACATCCACATACAATTGACCCATGTTCTGATGATATAGAGAGCTGGGCTCTGCAGGTGATGGTTCTATGGGATTCTGAGGGATTCTGTGATTTTTTGTTTATATTACGAAAATGCACGAATGTAACTTTTGCGCTTATGAGGGCCCAGTTGGCGTACAGGTATAGATACTACGGCCTTGCACCCTCGTACAACACTATGCCTCAGTTGGGGGCGTTGTGGTATGAGCCGACGTAGTTTCGTCACTAGTATCGATGTTCATCACTTGGGTTGGTTCGGTTATAATTATTCATCTCCTTGGTTGGCTCAGTGGTGGTTTGAGGGTTTCCAGACAAGCTTATGCCGTTATCCGAGTTAGTTTTGCTACGTTGTTGCAGTTCTCTTTATATTTGGGCTTTACACATGCTTATTGTTTCACTTAGTCAGCTGATGATGCCTATTGGGTGCCCTTTTTGGTACTCACCCCTATTTCTGCAACTTTCCAAGATTGCAAGTCTATGTATAGGCCATGATAGATGAGTTGGGGAACTTCGACAGGGCCCAAGAGAATTTTGGTGAGCAACGGTAGCTCTGGCTTCTTCGCAGTCTCCTTCCTGTTGATGGTTGTCTTTTGTCTCCATACATTGGCCTTGTATGGTAGTGTTATGTATCCCTAGATGCACTCTGATTTTGTATATTATTATGATTATTGATAGATGTATTTGATATGTCCTTATGTCTCTGTACAGTTAACTTTGAGGTTCTGGGTAGGTTTCAGTCATGTATATTGTCATATTGGTTAATGTTTGGTCTAGACAGCTAGGACAAGTACCCTGGGGATTGGGTAATTGACTTGCCTATAGGTGAGATCTAGCAGGCGCCATCATGACCGGGACCGGGTCTTGACAAATGCATATATAAAAAATACCATAATTTTCTTTCATATATATGTAAATTAAAATCACACACCATAATGGACCATTCACATCATTTGGTTACACAGCATCTTCATGAAAAAAAAAAGAAAACAAAAACATCTAATATCCTCTATGAAATAATATTAATGCAGTTGATATCCTGTTGGCTCATCAAACTGTCTCAGTTCTTTAAGCAACAGAACCACCAGTAGCAATTTTCGTATTTGAAAAGTGTCAAATCCAGCAACTATTGTGAGCAGTTGTAGGTCTAGTTTGTGTCAAGCCCATATAGGAGAGTGCAGATTCCAACCTTATAGGAGGGGAACAAAGTCTATATTTGCTTATTGGAAGATGGAGCTATCGATAAAGTTCGGATAGATGGCTAAGATCTAGCATCAACTAATAAACATATTGCAATTGCAAGGCAAGTAGTGCGCTGACGAATCACAGTAGTTTAATGCACCTGCAATAGTCAAGGACATAACTAACTTAACCAATGTATGATGAAAGTAAATTTAAAATTAAGAGAGCTAAATTGTGAAGAACCAAGATGATACACAAGCATTTTTATAGAGAATGTTAAGTCTCAAAAATGGTGCAACTTTAATTGAGCTAATCGAAGCTGCTTACAGAGAGGAGTCCAATTTTCAGAGCATAAGGAGCAACATAATTTTATAAGCATATATGATCTGGGAAGCCTTTTTCTATCTTAGTAAGTTGTTGTAATTTACCAGACTGCAGAATAATAAACCAAAATATGACCAGATCATCCTAAAGTAAAACAATAGTGAATTAAGAAGTTTCTTATTTATGTAACATTGGGACCTTTTCACCAAAAAAAAGAATCATCATATGCATAGGACACTTTTTCTCAACAATCATAAATAGTTTAGCAGAAACACGCTCAAACACGCTAAGAAAGTACGATAAGATCTATAAAAGACAACAATGTGCATAGTGTGATCCCACGTGTATGGTCTGGAAAAGGTAGAGTGGGCACCAACCACTTCTACCTTGTGCGAGGTATATAGGTTGTTTCTATTGTGAGGAGATATAGAATAGGTTAACAAAACAACATGAGTACTTCAAATTTCCAATACTGATAATTTGCGTAATAAGAATCACTAAAACAAACACCAACATTTAGACAAAATAACAATATCTAGTAACTTGAATGTTTTAAATGAGAATAGCCTGACCCAATGTAGTTGTGGATATAGGGAGAGACACCTTATTGATCCAAAACAGTCTATCTGTGTATATCTTGTGGTCGTTTACAGGTCATATTTCATAATTCAAACGAAGAATTGCTTATAAAAGAACTACAGTATCACCAAGACTAGACAAGTTATTTTATCAAGGTATATAAAAACGTCCTCTATATTATTACCACATCTCGTTGATGTTCGGCATGGTGCATATTGAAACAGAAATAGCGAATATATGAAAATTATAGGATAGAATCGGAGAGCATTAATGTTAGAATGAATTCACCACAAGTTACTGCCAGAAATTACATGAGTTTGGGTTATATATTTTGAAGTTGCAAAATTTCAATTCATTTCAAAGTTAAACACAAACATTTCTCTATAGAATTGCATAAGTGAAATAAAGGACTTCGAAGTTGAGAGAGATAAAAAGGACACATATTTAGTAATTAGTAACATGAATTATGCAAAGAGAGCTTAGTAATTGTGTTTAAATTATAGATAAAAAATAGAGTTAAGGTTAAAATGGACCAAAGGTAAGATAAAGTGTCAAAATAAAAAATCTGAGCAAGTTAGAGGGGTTGTTATTTCTTTTTAATTGGCTTTTGTGTCATGTCATGGCATGTGAAGTACACTCTCCCCATTTTGTTGATTCCTTGGATAGAAGTGTCAAAATAGAACATGAAAATTGGAGTTGAAGGGTCAAAATGGAACAAGGTTGAGTTAGGGACATATTTAGGAGTGTACATATGTGATTGGCCTTTTTTTCGTGGAAATATGATGCGCCCTATCTTAATTATATTACACTCTAGTAAGAAAGAAAATGCACATATATATGTACATATGTGTGCATGGATGAGTATCTTTCCTGCAAACACCAAATTTTTGAATAAAGAAGTATGTTCTTCATCAATGTCATAATCTTTTACTCGTAGGAGAAGGTGTAAAATCATGCTCTGTGTGATTAGAGTTGAACAATGTAATAACTCATCGGTAATTTTAACCACTAATAATTTTCACTAAAAGAATTTACAAAAAAATAAAAATATAATAAAAATAAGAGAAGCGACCATATTCCTTTTTTCTTCAATATGTCGTTGTAGCGGAAAAAAGGAAAAATATTAGGGGATCCCTTTCTTTTCAAAGAAACACGCGGCTTATCAAGGTTATTCGGGGAAATTCATACATAGCATCAACTTGATATTTGTACTGCTATTTTGGGTAATAAAGTTCAGGTATTTTCTTGTTGTTGTGTGCTCATGTTAGTTGAAAACATATTTAGCAGAAGTTTCACCAATTAAGTTTTAACAATGAGACTAAAATACCTTTACTTTTAATTTATAGTCTAAGGTATTAAGGTTTAACTCTATGTTTGAAGGTTAGGGATGTGGATTGACCAACATAATTGATATTGATAATCAATATTTTTCATAGATTGAGGCAAGCAGGGGACCATTTTTGTAGGTCACCTACGCGTGCAAGGTTGTAGAACTTGTCATTAATAAGGTAAGTGAGACTTTAAACTTTAGTACTTGCTTTTCAAGTAAGCTTTGAAAAAAATATATTTTTTGTCTATCTGGTGTATGATTTGGGATAAACGTGTGCTTGACAGAGTTGATGTTCTTTAATCAGCCCTATATATGCTATCTTGAGAAGAATATCAGATATTTTTATTAGTTACATGTGATGTGATGCTGGATACCCTTCATTATTAATGTGATGTTGTTATCAGGGACATACTTAGCTATCGTAATATATTAGGGGCTTTCTACACGCTGTCACAGTATACCTATAGAGCATTATACATGCTACCATAGACTTGTCAGGGTAATAGGTTGATCTCTTTCACTGCTGTTTATGACAAGTTTTGAGTGTGGATTGAATTGAGATATGAAGTGACCTTTTGGAACATTTGCCTAAACTTAGTGAGCTTATTATGAAGTATATTTTTGTGTATATTATTTATGTATATTTATGGTGCAGATATATCTTATAACTCTTGTTCTAGGGGTATTAAAATAGCAAGTCGTGGATCTTACTAGGTTATATTTACATATAGCTCACTCCTTACTTTCACGTCAATGCAGATACTGTTGCAAAGGGTGAGTATTGTGGATGACGAGTTCGTTCTCGTGGACTCTATTGCTGAGGTGAGCCTTCGCATTGTTCGTAGAGGCTACTATTTCAGCTCTATCTATTAATATTTATGTTTTTTTTCTTGACATTTGCATGTCTGACAGTTGAACTCATGTCACTCTATTAGCTGCTCCATGATCTTATTGTGGGATTTAGGCTAGACATATTTTGTTAAGTGACCTTTTTCTTTTGTAACTTGATATATGATTTTGGTTTTATAATTGTTCTATTTTTATGCGTAGTGATGAGGTCTGGTTCTGCACCTATAGTATCTTTGTGGTTTGATACTTTAGATGCATGTATGGATGTTTGGTTCTCTCGAAAAATGGTGTAGACAGGTGCCAATTACATCTAGGGGGTATTTTGGGATGTGATGAAGTTGGTATTAGAGCCTAGGCTTTAAGTCCCGGGATCATAGAACAGCGTTTTGTAAAGTCTTGTTCATGGGTATGTAGGCATCCATACTTATGACCTTAAGGCTACTAAACATTTACGATGTATTCTCTTTTTCATTCCTTATTCTTGCGTTAAGTTGATCAAGTTTAACTTTTGAATATTTTTTGCAAATGGCTGAGAAGCAGGGCTCTTCCTCTGTTGTTCAATCTAATGTACCTATTGGACGTGGTTGGGGACATGATACTGCCTCCGATGGCATTCTGGGCAGGTTTCATCCTACTAGGGCTCGAACTAGGGCACCTACTGCTCCTCAATCAAGAGTTATGAATGAGGGACGAACCCGAACTAATGCCCCAGAGTAAGTGCAGGAACAGGTTGTTCAAGATGCTCCAAAAACAATGCTAGCTGCTACATCTGCTATTGCTTTAACTATAGACATTGTGATGAGATTGTTGAATGTGTTTGTAACGACCCATTAGTCATTTTGAGATATAGAGTTTCATATATTATGAAAGCTTTATCTCGTGAATTCTAAAGAGACTTTTTGAATTATTCGATAATTTTCGTTATTTAGTTGAGGGATAATTCTATATAATTAAATTAACTAGTTGGTTAAATTGATAATTTAAATAATACCATATATCACTTGTCCTAAATTAATTAAAATAAGCAATAGAATTTATCACTTGTTAGTACATAAAAATACATAATAAAGAGCTAACAAGAAAGGATAATAAAAGAATAAGAAAAAGAAATTAAAAAATAAAATAATAAAATAAGTTTCAAGGCTCGCAGCCCAATAGAAACAGAATGGTATGGAAAAAAATGGACGAGGAACACGATATAGAACGAAGAAAAGCAGCGAGGAGTTTTGGGTAAGTGGACTATCGTTTGGCTTCTGCAACTTTTAGTAAATATATGTGTATTGCATTAACGTAGCATTATGTCTTCAGGAACAATTGAAGCATATCATAATTGATGTATTGTGATTGGAGGAGAAACCTATAAAACCTAAGGTTTGACAGTGATGAGAATCTATAAGAAATTTATATCAATTTTAATATAAAATAGTTAGTGGAGAAGTTAAAGTCCTACATGTAGTGTTAGTACATATACGGAGCACTTTCTTGATTTTAGTTATAGAGATTCTTCCGGTTATCATCTTGACATTCAAAGGTTTTAACATAGTAGAGTAGAACATTAAATAGTATGTATATTGTAGTATATTACTATCATTGAAGTTATGTTATTTGGAGGAATTAACACTTAACCATATGCTTGGGATTTGGGAATTTTGATGATCGAATGGGTGAGTTTTGGGGGTTTAGGTTAGATATATAGCAATATGGGTATCCTTGGATTTGATTATAGAATGGGTGAGTTTTAGATAGGGTGAACAGGCTGCTCAGGAAGTAGGTGGACTGCTGTGATTATTTGCTATATCCAAATAGGATGCCGAGGGATCTAATGTTGTAGTCAGAGGTATTATTACTGTCAATTCTCATGAGGTATATGCTTTTGATTTTGGTTCTACATAATCGTATGTATCCTTGTCTTTTGCTATATGTTTAGAATGACAAGTTCAGACTCTTAATGTGCCATATATGATTATAACTCTAATTAGGGAGACTTTATCAGTGGATAGAGTGTAGAGAGATTTTGTTATATATGTATAGGGCAAGGAAACAATAGTTGCTTAGAGTTATCGCTATCTGACTTTGATGTAGTTATGGGCATAGATCGGTTAGCATCATATTATGCTTTGGTTGTTTGTTATGCTAAACTTGTACATTTTAATTTCCCTGGAGAACCATCTTTAGTGTGGAAAGGCATTACCCCTCTGACATGGGGAAAGATAATATCTTATGTAAAGGCATGCCGAATGATTAATTATGGGATCTTTAGTTTTATTTCTACTGTCCATGATACTCAAGGGGGGGGGTGGATATTGCTATTGATAGTATTCTAGTTGTACAAGAATTTGTTGATATCTTTCCAGAAGACTTATCTAGCTACCTCTGATGAGAGAAATTGAGCTCAACATTGATTTAGTGTCAGGGACCCAACCTATTTCTATCCCTCTATATCGTATGGCTCAAGCTTAGTTGAGTGAATTGAAGGTATAACCCCAAGAGCTACTTGATAAGGGGTTCATTAGGCCTAGAGTATCAACTCAGAGTACTCCAATTATTTGTGACAAAGAAGATGACACGAATAGAATGTGTATCGACTACAAGCAGTTGAACAAGGCAACAATCAAGAATAAATATCAATTGCCTTGTATTGATATTCTACTCAATTAGTTGCAGGATGCTACTCACTTTTCCAAAATTGATTTGAGATTAGGTTATCATCAGCTGAGAATAAAGACCGAAGATATCTCAAAGACAGCCTATTGAACTATGTATGGGCACTTTGAATATTTGGTGATGTATTTTCGATTGACTAATGCACGTGCAATATTTATGGACCTCATGGATGGGGTATTCAAGCTATAATTTACCATTTTGTGATTGTATTCATTGATGATATTTTGGTCTGGTCTCGAGATGAGACTGAGTAAGAACATCATTTGAGAGTTGTACTGTAGAGCTTAGGGAATGAAAGCTTTATGCTAAGTTCTCAAAACATGAGTTTTAGTTGGAAAAAGTTTTCTTTTTAGGATACATGGTGTCATGAGATGGGATTCAAGTTGATCCAAGAAAAGTAGAAGTTTTTCGAGATCAGCCTCGACCTAATACTCCTATAAAGATACACAGTTTCTTGGGGCTAGCTGGATACTACAGATGATTTGGGGAGGGTTTCTCAAGGATAGTTGCTCTATTGACACGTTTAACTCAGAAATGTCTGATTCATCAGTGGCCAGATGAATGTGAAAAGAGTTTCCAAAAATTAAAGACTGCATTGACTACAACTCCTATTTTGACCTTACCCATAGTAGAGGGTGGTTTCACTATTTACTGTGATACATCTAAAGTCGAATTGGGTTGTCTCTTAACACAGAATGGTAAAGTGGTGGCATATGTTTCTCGACAGCTAAAGATTTATGGAAAGAAATATTTGACACATATCTTAGATTGGCCGCAATTATAGTTGCACTGAAAATCTAGCGTCACTATCTTTATAGCGAGCCTTGTGAAATATATACTGATCATAATAATTTGCAATACATATTCAAGTAAAAAGATCTGCATTTGAGGCACGGTGGTTGAAGCTACTTAAAAACTATGACCTTACTATGCTATATCATCTTAGAAGAGTAGGGATATTAGTCAATCAGGGAGTTCAAAGTGATCATACATTGCCTAGAAGATTTCCTATAGGTATGTTGGTGCAATCATCCTTAATTGGAGAAGCCACAACTTACTAATATGACGATCACCAACTAGAAAGATTATGAGATAGAGAGCAGAGTGGAGGCGTGAAGTCATTGTCAATTGATAACGAGGATATTTTGTGTTGACATGGTAGATTGTTTATACCCATAGTGGGTGAGGTCAAATGGCTAATACTAGAAGAGGATCACAACTCACAGT
>JAPFFP010074464.1:0-23570 GCA_026153255.1 Solanum medicagineum | reverse complement strand
AACCGTGCGCTGGTGCATGGGCGACCCATGGCTGGCAAAGCAGACAATATATGCACGTGTGGGGTCCGGGCTGTTACAGGTGCGCACTACTATTTAGTTTTCTAGTACCTCGCTAGGAGGTAGAGGTTCGCATAGAGGTGGTGGCTCTTTAGTCATCACGATCTTATACATGCATCTATGCCAGTAGCTGAGGGTGGACAGATATCTCAGGGTCTCACAGTTTTGGCCGAGGTAACCATAGTGGTTCATTTAGTGGTTTGAATGATGTCCTGTCCTGTTAACTTGTGAAAAAACTCCATAATGTCCATTTTTGAGCCCCCAACTGGATGGACAGAACTACGGGTCGTAGATGCTTCTACGAGCCGTGGTTTAGGCTCGTGGAATGGATTTAGAGACTCTAAAATTTGCCCAAAAGTTTACAGATGGGTTTTTACAGACCATGGAAGTTTTTACAGGTCATAGATTGATTCGTGGATGACTTTGGCAACATTTTAAAGAAGAGCTATTTTGGTCTTTTTCCACTCTTTCAAAGCCTTAACTGACGTTTATATACCTAAACAAGTCCCTAAACATATCTATTCAACTCTTTTACACTATAACACATTCTTCAACTTAGAGCAAGGTTTCAAATGGAGGAAAAGCTAGGGTTTCAAGAGGATCTTGTGAGTTCTTCCAAGTCATTCCCAAAATCAAAACTTCCGGGTATGTACAATAGAGGTAAGGTATGCCTACATACTATGTTCGCACACCTTTGTGAGATTACAATGGATATACTTTTGTTTCGTTTTGTTGTTGTCTTGTACAATTTTTAAACAGTTTGAAGTCTCATTTCTCAAATGAATTAACAGTTGCTGATATTTACATTATAAAGGTGTCTCTATACTTGTAAGCTCTATGCAACAAGCTTGAACTTCCGATCATTAACATATTGTTCTATCAATTCAGTATCTTGATCATAATGCTTAAGAGAAAAAATGGAGATATATTAGGAGGAGTCTGACCATAAATAGTAGGACAAAATCCTATCACGAACTTTTCGAGGTGATCCTATCATCCCAAGATACAATATTTGAAAACAAAATTAACTTTTTTCTGCTAAAAAATATCCATATTTTTTCAAGTAGCACAAACAAGCACCATTAGACAATGAGTGCCCAAGAAAAAACAAAAACTCTGGAATATATTCTATGAAAATTGAAACAAAATAAAGAGTTGATAAGGAGATGAAAAGAGACAGTGTAGCAGGAGGAATATATACAAAACCTTCGAGTGTTTGTCAAATCTTATGTCACAACCCGAAATTCGGGCGTGATGGCACTCACCTAACCGTCCAAGGCGAGTCAACCTAAAACCCAAATAACTTAACAACAAGGTAAAAGAGGAAGATAACAGTCTAAATATAAAGATAAGCGAAAGAAAACAAACTACAATCATCCCAAGGACTCGTGTCACATGTACAAGCCTCTAAATACATAATACTCGAATAAAATACATATCTCAAATGTCTAGTCCTTAAATAGAACATAACATAAAAATGAATTCCTCGAAGGTCTGCCGAAGACATAAGCAGCTACCTTAATGGTAATCCGAAAGCTCGATCCTGTAATGAGAAAAGTCTAACCAAAGGGATCGGGCTTGCAACCTACAAAAAATGTAGCAAGGGTGGGTACCAAACAAATGGGTACTCGACAAATGAACTAACCTAAAGAAAAACAATACAGAACCAAGTAACTCCTTAACACCCAACCACATACCGCCGAACTACAAACCTACACTCAGAAAAGTCCCAGCACAATGTATACAACATATAGCAATTACCAGAATGTAGATATACTCATCACTTAGCATCAGGCCTCAAAGGATCACAATCTCACAACTATTTTACAATACAAGGATTCATAACCTGTACAATTGCTTAATCCGAAAATTTTATGATCAAAGCCTATAATAGCATAATTCTCATTATTCCACTTTCAAGTCATAGAGGAAATTCTATAATTTATCAAGTTCTCACTAGTTCATCAAGTGTCATTAAATCAATACCAAGAACTAATCATGTAAAGCCATAAACAAGTCAAATAATACATTGAATAACAAATCTCAACAGCACTAGCTAGAGCATTATGGGATGAAATGAATGTCGTGAGATGTAAATAATGTTATGCAATGTCAAATAATAGTGATGCATGTCTATCCTATGATACATATCCGTTGATCATAATCATGCCTCAGTCAGAATCCATGGGGGCCACACATGGACCATGTATCCACCGGAACCATTTCCCTTCAGCAATTTTCATTTCATATCTAGCCAGAACCATTTTCCTTCGTCTTTTCATTTCTTTTCTTTTTCACTAGCCAGAACTATTTCCCTTTGGCTTTTCATTTCTTTTATTTGGATCATCAAGCGAACACATAATAAATGCACCAATGATCACGTTCATGGAGATAAAATACGCAAGATGTCCATACAAATTATATATCTCAACAATCATAAACGGGTAACCCAATACCATAAATGTTGCAATATTCTCAACATCTCAATACAATCACAGCCTCAATAACATTCACATTTCAAAATAAGTACCAATTCGATATCAATAACGAATGATTCACTATTTCACATATAATAAACCTCTATAATTAATTCACAAATCAAATATCACCATAGGAATAGTTACTCAATTCAAAATATTTCAATCAAAGCCTACATTGATCCATCTCTACCCAAAATACTCAATTTCATACACATTGGAGCATACGAGGTTCAACATACTTAACAAAAAGTTAAAAGCCCACTTGCCTTAAATAAAGTCTCGAAATCAAGAAGGAATCACCGCTTTTTCTCACCAATGATACTCCAAATCACTGCGAGTTATACAAACATAGCACCACAATCACATAACGAATCTAATGACACTAAAATCAATGAATTCGGAGAAAAAGGGGTAAAATGGTGAAAAAATCTCAGGCCGAAAACGTAGTTGGAAACTGAAAATTTATAGATGAAAATGTTGTACTTGTAACAAGGAATTCAACGGTTAAATTGGTTTCAAAAAAAGAGCTAAGATGAGGGATAAATCGATGAGTTAAGTTTTCGAAATCATCTTCATTATATAGCAAAAAAAGATCGAAATTTACCACAACTAACGAGCCAAAATTAGTTTTTGCAACTCCCAAGGTGTTCCTCTCGAAAAAATATACAAGTTAGCCTTTTGAATCGCCCAAATCAGATCAAAATCGAGTGAGAAATTGATATTTGAACTCTGGGGAAAATCTAGAAAAAAAATCTGCAGATTTAAAGCCCACTGAATCTGCCAAATGGCAGCACCTAATTGGACCACGTCACCACCGCTTCAACATTCTCAGCAACCTCTCAACTTAAATTCAATGCTCTGGCCTCATCCGGAGTCGGAAAATACAATCTACATATGAAATCTGAGCGAAAACAACATTTCAGACTCAATGGTGTAGTCGAAATTCCCAGGGAACGTCATTTTATTCCAATATGGGTCACATTTCCCAATATCGGAAACTACCAAAGGGACCAAAACACACCCGGAAGGCCCAGGAATAGAACAAAAGGTTCTCCTAGACAAAAGTTGACATTTGGGATCCAAAGGAATCTTCAGAATTCGAACTTGAGGCGTCCTTGGCCCAAAACCCGAGAAAGCTCATTTAAACTAGTTTCGGACTCAAAAACTAAAAATATTCTCAGAAGCTCTAAAAATTGCTATGAAGCCATTTATAGCTTTAGTTTGGCCATCCGGAACTACTGAAATTTATGGAATTTCAATCCGAGCTTCCGAACTCCGAATGTTGACCAAAGTCCAACTTTGGCTGCGGTAACAACTAAAAACGCAACTTTGGGTCCAAAAACCTCATTTTAACTCCGAATTCAGTTCTGTAAGTTCTCATAGACCAATTTTGAAATTCCATAGCTAATGGAATTAATAGAATCAAATTTCGACACTCAAAACTCAAAATGTCTAGAAAATTTAAATTTTCCAACTTTAAAGAACTAAAAAAATGCAACTTTAGACCTAAAATCTTCATTTTAACTCCAAATTCAGTTCTGCAAGTTTCCTACAACAAATTCGATAGAGCTAATGGAATCGACATAATTAAATTCCGACGCTCAGAAATCAAAACAGCTAGACAACTCAATTTTTTCAACTTTAACGAACTAAAAAGCAACTTTGGACTTAAAATCTCCATTTTAACTCCAAATTCAGTTCTGCAAGTTCTCTTATACCGGTTCGACATTCCAGAGCTAATGGAATCGACATAATCAAATTTCGACACTCAGAACTCAAAACGGCTTGAAAACTCAAATTTTAAACCTTAAACCTTTGAAAACTCTTTCCTTTACAAAACTCAAACTTTTTACAAGATTTTCAAAATTCGACTTTTAGACTCATCCAAAAATGACCCAATTTGGGAAGGGCAAAATGGTAATTAGGTAAAAAATGGCAAAAATGACCTTCGAGGTCATTATATCTTAAGAAGCTTAATCGGCAAATATATATGCCACAATCAGAGACCATGCAGGGGATTGAGTTGTCTAGATGTTTACAGAATGGCTATGCCTGAACTAAGAAATATCACCATAGAACTACTTGAAAATAACCTTGTGTTCTGTTTAGAAAAGGAAGATGGATATTTCTAGACCTAGCTAACATTTTAATAGGAACAGTAAAATATCTAAAATGTGACAATCCTAGCAATGAAATTACGATCATGCCATCGGTCGTCCTTGGCTTCATGCTTCTGTATAATACTAGTGAGGTAGTGCCCGTGCAAGGCACAGGCGAGCATTTCTTTTGAGATGTAAATGAAAGGCATCATTAGTTTAAGTATTTATCATAACTTTTGTGGAAATCTTATACATGGAGTTTCTTAGAAGGAGATAAGACAACCATTAACATTGTAGTTACATATAAGCTTTCTGAAGCTGGATTTTGAAATAAAGGTCATAAAGTTTGATTGCTCCAAGTAGTTACGTACGAAAATTTTGAAGCATTTATGTACAAAGCCAAAACTCTGCAGCTCCTTTCTCTGTGAGATAATGATTGTATGAAAATTAATTCGAATTGAGGAAGAAGAAAATATTGAATCTATAATGAAGAGTTGTAAGAGTCATGACTTATACCTTTTTTTGTTGGATCGCCTATAAAACTAATGAAATCATGATTATGTAACAGCAAAGAGTTCTAGTAAGCATACTTTGGGGAAAAAGATAAAGCAAAATGACAAAATGCAATGACTAATGACTGACCTTCAGTTGTCTTTCTATGGAGTTGGTGGCTCCAATCTTTGTTTCATTTTGAGTGGTTCAACTTGTTCAGATAGTTGTGGTGGTTCTAATTTCTGCTTCCTTTTGCTTCTTTCTTGAATATTGATAGTGCTTGATGATGTAAGGGAATGAGCAAAGGTTTGCTTTTCCATACATAATTGGATGTATAATTTTGCAGATGTTGTGGGAGAAGTACGCACAAATGCCTTCTTTGCTTGAACACAGAAGAGCTTTTGGTTCATGCTTGCTCGAAGAATAATGATATTTTTAGCAAGTGATGATTGTGCATATGTTATTTGATTAGAAACATTACCGAATCAGTAGCTCTTTTTGTAAATCTCTTCTGCAGTAAGGAACAAAAGTTTTTCGGCTTCTTTTTCCATAATAATTCCTACTGTTGAGCCAGATTTATCTTCGAGATGAACCTCAAATCTGCACCTATAGTATCATATGTTTAAATCGGAATGATTAGTTGTTTAGAGTAAGGAGAAGTTTACAGAGTTAGTGTAAATATAAGAACAGATGGAGATTATAAAGTACCTGGGTATCAGCATTTTTTTTGGGCACAATTCATACATTGAATTTCTCTTATGGTTGGGCAGCATACCTCTTATCCACAGTTTGAACATACCGATACATAAAATGTTGTAAGATCAGCGGAGAAGGTTATCTTTGCTTCGATTGAAAATTTTGGCCCTGTGTTACAAAGAAAGTTAGGTTACAGATTATTAAAGTAATTTTTTGGGTATTAAATAGAGGAAAGGTGTTATATTAACATCTTCTGGTGCGTCAATGTTTGCAATAGGTGCTACTTCTTCGTTCATTGGCATGGAGATAAGAAATCCTGATATGGATGTACTTCTCAAAGTAAAGGAAGCAAGCATTTTTTGGTTCTTGTTGACACTGTGCACAATTGAAACGATCGTTGTTGAGAATGTTAAGATATAGGGAAAAATAATGAGAATATATTGAGAAGTAATGTGGTACCATTCTTGTATTAGCTGACATTGTGGATAAGGTGGATCAATTTGAACTATTGTGTTGAATTTTATGTTATTCGTTACATTTTTCTGCAGATTAAGAAGCAATACGCCAAATAGGTGTAGTATGATTGTACAAACTGATGAAACGGCTTGTTAAATTTATTATGTCCATCACATCCACTCAATATAAGTTTCCTTTCCTTTTCTTAAAATTAACATACAAAACATGTAGAAAAGAGGGGAAATATGCTGTTAGTATAAATGAAACATCTAAAATAAAGCTGGAGAATGAGAAATGACTGAAATTGTAGAGATCCGAGAAAGCAGCACCAACAAAGCAGCACGTAAAGAAGGAGGATAAAGTAGGAGAGGATCTGTAGAGCAGCACAACAATGCATATGAAAAGGTAGAAAAGTTTACCATTATATTTTGAAGCTCCAACACGTAGCGCAAGAATTACAGGATATTGGCGAAATTGGTGCAAGAGTTTTTTAACCTTTATCTTCTATAATTGCCTCTTCCCAATTGTTTACTGACAACAATTGCAAGTATGTACAATAACACCAGTGTATAAAGTTATTCCTGGTATATTTAAAGTATTAAAATGAAAGTTTATTTCAATTGAATGGGTAGAAGAAAAGAACAAACATACCAAATTCATTACAACTCATATCACTTATTATTCCCTGGAGGACGTGCTGTTTAATGTCTAGCAAGGATGACAAGTTAAGCCTTGTAACCAGTGGCAATGAATCGACATCATCTTTTTCAACTGAATCAATGATACTCCTTTTATCAAGAACCAACTCAAACGTAGACACCGGTTTTTCATATTTCATAGATGGTGGTTGTACGCATGGTTCTGTCGTTATGCAGTAGGTGTGTGATAAAGCTTCTTCTTTTGGTAAGCGGGAATGTCATCACCATAAACAATAGCCTTTATTCGATCTTCCTGTAGGTAGGAGCCAGGAAATATTGTTACTTTGTAGATATGTTAATATTAACTAAAATGTTGGTGTAATTGAAGATCTAAAACAAATTAGAGAACAGCTAAAATATAGCACAGAAAGGGTAAAGGTTGATCACTTAATGTGGGAGAGGATGCTAGGCTTTATTTTGACTTCTAAGTTCTTGAAAAAGAGAACCTACCCTTGAGCCTTTAGATTGATCTTTTTTACATGAGAATTGTAATTCGATGTGACTAATGTTAAAAATAGCAGTAACAATGAGTGACCAAATCGTACATACAAATGTTGGAAAAGTGTGAAGTATTGTACAAATAGTAGCTTTTTGTTTAGCTTATAGTGCATACATATTGATTTTGATACCGTATAGTCATTAACATACTCAGAGAATATAGTGGTCTTGATACCGCAGCAAAAGAACAAAAACATAACATCTAAAGGTACTCCAACCATCTAACAGTTCTACACATCTTATAAAAGAAACTATTGATGCACATACCTTACTTTGATAAGCTCTAATGTAAAGATCTATAGTCCAAATTTTAGTATATAGAAGTAAAGAAAGTAAGCTGGAATGATTGTTGTGGTTATTTTGGTATGTTGGTGCTATTTCATTATATCAGCACGGGAATGAATATTACTCATTGACAAAAGTAATAATTACATGCACTAATTTTTGCAGCGAAAGAATCTGCTGCAGGAGCAGGAGTGCTACCGGAGGAGAAGTACGCAATTAATTAACAGAGAAAATTGTCAAATCCAGCATTTCGCAATTTTCAAATGTCAAATTTGTAGATATAGGTAACACAAAGATGAATCAAGATGGCAGTAGAAGTCTAGCAGGAGGAAGGTAAACAAAATAAACAGCAAGTTAATATTTCATGGTATAACTAAAGACAATAAATTAGAATTGTACCTGTTTATCCTGTGCGATCATGTTTAAATATTTGATCCTTTTTTTCCTTGCTTTCTCCTAGTCCACATATATCCACAATCAGCACCTTACAGGTCCACTTTGAAGTTTTCGGCATTATTTCATGTATATGAAGATTTGTTGTCATTCTCTGGTAAATCAGAGGAAAACAACAGCTAAGTATATAGTGAATTAGTAGCAAAAGGAAGAAATAGTCAAATTGGCAGCACAAGAACTTAAATAATAACTCATACAATATCACACCATTATATTCTTTATACAATTGGGTAAAAATTTAGAATGCACTTTTTTTTTTGTTATTTCGTTATATACTACATTGTAAGTAGATAAATTGTCATGACTATCTCCTATTGGTGGGAGAATTAATATTTTAACATTATCAGAATGTTTTGCTCAAGACAAAGCAACATAAAGTTGACCATGTGAAAAGACAGGTCCGTGCAAATAAATTTTTTAAAAAATCAAGTGTTTGACCATGAGATTTGTTTATAGTCATAGTAAATCATAATCGAATTGGAAATTATGTTCTTTTGAATGGAATGGATGATATTGCATCTTGTGAAGATAATAGTGGTATTCGAGGAATAAAAGCATGTAACACCCTGAATTTTTTTTAGCTAAGATTGAGCCACCTCATATGCATATAAGATTTTACTGCATGATTTTTAATTTAAAATAGATTTTAAGATCAATTCTTTGGTGTGGAAATAGATTTGAAGATGAGTTGAGTTCACAAGGACCCTCTAGTGCAAAGTTAAGTTAAAACATTTCTTACCGATTGAGTTTAGATGTATGATTATATAAAGGTTAAGTGACCAAAAGACTTCTAGGTTGTATATATATGATGGGATCACTTCTTAAGTATTTAAAGCATTATATGTTGTTTAGGATCATAAGAGATCTTTTACGTCAAGTCAAGTCGAAAGAATTTATATCGACAAAGTTTTCGTATGAGTTCATAGGATCGTCAACTTAAAACAACCATATCTCCTATAATATAAAGACTTAGGTGGACCACAACCTAGCAAATTAAAGGTCTCTGAATCCTCTTTCCAATTTCACCAATATTGCCTCATTTGGAGTTCGAAATAAAAAATTTTGTCCATTTTAGTGAAGACTGTCAAATCAATGTTCTCAGAGTCAGCATCTACGACCCCTGAACTACAAGTCGTAGTTCAAAGGATGAGCACTCACTCCCAGCTCGTGAGAAATGTTTTCCAAGCTAGTTTTTGAATCCAAATCCTTACGGGCCCAACCATGGGCCGCAGAAGCCACCACAGGCCGCAGTTTAGACCCATCGAAGGTACTTTAGGACCCCAAAATTCACCCAGTTTTCACGAATGGGTTTCTATGACCAATAGAAGCTTCTATGAACAATAGATTGCCCCGTAGATGGCTTGGGAAGATTCTTAAGAAGGCTACTTTAGTCCTTTCACATTCTTTCTAAGCCTAAACTTGGCGATTTTATACCTAATTAAATCCCTAAACATCACCATTCAACTTCATTACACTCAAACACATTCTCAAATCCATTCATATTTATGAATGTATTGATGGTATACATGCTGATTGTATGAGATTGGAGCATTTAGTTTTATTACTTGACATGAATACTAGTTGCATTATTCTATGTGGCACTTTATGAATCAATTAAATTGAGAATGTGATTTGTGAATATCCGAATTGAGTAAATTTGAGCATGACTGGCACATGAGAAGTATTTTACATGTCTTTATGTGATGAGCATGATTGATTGGACTATAATTCATCATGTGAGTTAGAGCCTTGGATCATTTGATAGTCCTGATTGGTTGATTGAGTTGAATATAATAATTGTTTAAGCCACTTTTGAAAAATATGATTGGGATGGTTGGATGGTGATAGGCCAAAAGGCTTGATTGTGATAGAACTGATGAATTGATAAGATTCTTTCTGAGAGTTATCATTGGTTTGATTGAGATTGATTGTCTTAGAAGCATTGAGTCTTAGGAGGACTATCAAGTACCGAATCGGGTTATAGTAATTAATATTGAACTAAATAACTACGTCACCAAATATAGGAGAAGATTGAACAGTTAAGTCGAATATTTATGTCCCTTGCAGGGACTTGATTGATTGGCCTGGATCCATGATTGGTTTATTCTTCCTTTACCCTGGCAAAGTATTGGACGATTGTGGCAATATCAATGAGATTATTATACAATCACTAGCTCATAAGTGATTATTATTGGATAATAGAAACTCTCAGATAGGCCTTGACAGTACTTCACATGATTGGGTTATATTGTGCATAAATAATTTGACTGAGTTTCAATCTAGAGTTTCTTTTAGGAACATTATTTTATATAAAGAACAAAGACATAACATCTAAAGGTACTCCAACCATCTAACAGTTCTACACATCTTATAAAAGATACTATTGATGCACATATTCAAAACGGAAATGCTTTTACCTTACTTCGGTAAGCTCTAATGTAAACATCTGTAGTCCAAATTTTAGTATATAGGAGTAAAGAAAGTAAGCTGGAATGATTGTTGTGGTTATGTTGGTATGTTGGTGCTATATTTTATAATTTTAAATCCTTTCTCTAGCTTGATTAGGTTATTTTCATTATATCAGCAGGGGGATGAATATTACTCGTTGACAAAAGTAATAATTACATGCACTAGCTTTTGCTACAAAGGAATCTTATTAGGATTTTGCAGGTCCAACTAAGCTATTTTGACAATGAAAAACAAAATCAGGTTCAGGCTGTTGTACCAGTAATCAAAAAGCAGAATCCAACTAGAAGCAAGAGAACCGCGTAAGGAAACAGGATCAGAATAGGACTCAATAAGGAATAAGAATCAGAATAGGACTCCTACAAGGAAAAGTGTACGTGTCATACTCAAAGAAGGAGCCTAATTAAGGAACAACTCTAAGGTCAACTATATAAGCAATCAATAACCCTAGTAGTTGTAGCTTTTGCAAATTCGAAAAGAGAGAGTTCATCACGCAAGAGTAATCAGCCTGAGAGCATACAAGCAAGATTTAGAGTTAGGTTTTTCTTATTTGTTCAATTGTTGTAATCTTCTTAGAATCATTGTTGAGTGACAATAATTGTAAGAGATTGTTTTTCTTTGAGAGAGTTACTATTAAGAGGGGTTTAGCTCTCGATTTTTGCAAGTTGAGTGAGTGAAGGTTGTTGTGTTGAGTGTCGTGAGTTTGTAACCTTAACATTACTCAGTTTGAAGTAGTGAAGTTGTTGAAATCCAACAAGTGTAGGTAGTGGTTGTTTCTCCCTTGAGCAAGGAGTTTTTCCACTATAATTCTTTGTGTTCATTTGGTTTTACATTCATTCTTATTTTGTTGGTACGGCTAAAGAACCTGAAGCCGTAGTAGTCTTTTTAATTAGTATCAGATTAGGTCTTTTCGAATAAAGGTTAACCACATTGAAAAGCACAATGACAGCTCCTCCTACTTCTCAAGAGGGAGCCTCTCAAACTAGGCCTCCATTATTTAATGGAAACTACTACGGCTGGCAGAAGAATTGAATGATAGATCACATCGTCAAAAAAAGCCCGGAACTCTGGAACGTCATCCTAGGTGGACCAACGCTCCCTATGAAGAATGGTCCTATGCCTAACACCTGAGTGCCTAAGGAAAGTACTTTATGGGATTCAGCTGACAAGTTGGAAATCCCAAACAATGCCAAGGCTAAAAAGATTTTGATTTGTGGCATAGGTACAGATGAGTATAACGAAGTCTCTGCCTGTCAGGATGCAAAAGTGATTTGGGATACTCTTCAGATAACACAGGAAGGAACCACCTAAGTTAAGAAGGACAAAATCGACAATCTCAACAGATAGTATGACCTCTTCATAATGTTGGAAGGTAAATTATATAGGACATGCACACTAGATTCACTATTATAGTAAATAAAATCTACTCACTTGGTGAAATCATTCCTACTGGGAAGGCCATGCGGAAGCTGCTAAGTGTCTTGCCTGAATCCTCGGAAAGCAAGGCGGAGGCCATCACTGAAGCAAGGGATCTTGACACTTGACCATGGATGAGTTGATGGAACACTTCTGACCTACGAACTGAAGAAGAACCAAGAAGAGTTAAACAACAAGTAGAAGGATAAGAACCTGGTTCTTAAGGCAACTAAGATGCAAGACTATGAAGAGCAAAATATTTCCTTAATAACCAAAAGATTCCAAAGAATGTTGCAGAAAGGACCAAGGGGTCAGAGAAGGACTGCATAAAGAAACAGTGACAAGGATCTAAGGGAACAACTTTGTCACAAGTGCGGAAATCCTGACCACTCCATCAAATTCTTCCCTATCACGACCTGGACCTAGGGCCTAGACGTTACACGGTGAATGGGGAACTCGAAGGATACCCCTAACAAGCCTCTTAGCATATCGTTACACATCCTTGGTCACGAAAGCAATTAAACAACAACAAGAGAACTTACAATAAGGATAAATAGACTAAGGAAGTCTTTCATAGTTTAAAACATACAAGAGTCATGGCTCGAAGCATCATTACATAACTTGTCCAACAACACCTCTAAACATAGAATTGAGCGAGGGCCAAGACAATTTTCTGGGCTCACCCTCATAGTCATAAGCATACAATAAAAGGAAGAGAGTCTTTGCATAACATAAGATCAAAGATAACATCCTCAGAGTTGAGGACTCACCAAACTTGCTTCAAAGATAGTACAAGCCACGTGGAGGAGGAGGACGATAAAGTGGAGCTCTGGTTCCTACATAGTAAAATCATATAGACATAGTTAGTACGTTTGAATGTACTAAGTATGTAGGATGGAATGCAACAAGAGATCTGCAACATAAGCAAAATGCGTAAATATAGGCAATGGATGAGCATACTGACAATATGTCATGCATGAATGATGCTTGAAATAAAACATGATTATATAGAACATATTACATGTGTAGGACGAGACCATCATCATAGACCAAACAACTTAGTACTTGGAATCTAAGGCATGTCACCCGCTTGGAAGGTGGATGAGGTACGTACCCTCACATTGGTAGTACGGGATTTCCACCACCCGATAAGGTGGATGATGTATATACCCCTCATCTTTGGCAGTACGGGATTGCCAACACCCGACAAGGTGGATGAAGTATATACCACTCATCTATGGCAGTATGGGATTGCCAACACTCGACAAAGTAGATGAGGTATATACCCCTCATCTATGGTAGTATGGGATTACCACCACCCGACAAGGTGGATGAGGTACATACCTCTCATCTATGGTAGTACAGGATTGCTACCACCCGACAAGGTGGATAAAGTACATACCCCTCATCTTTGGTATGGTCAACTTGCAACGCTATAGATACTTTTCATGAAATCAACACATTTATATATTACTTTCATCATCATAAAGTCACTTAACTCATATACCATGCATTAGGCTTTCAACAACTCAAGACACATTAACTGGATATTTTATCAAACATTTGGCAGGTGTGTAATGCTAGTAGAAAACCATGCAATTTAAGAGTGAAATCATGCAAGAAAACTTGAAGTAAATCAACCCATCAACACTTAATAATACCCTCATGCAATATACATTGAAACCCTTCATCAAATCTCAAAATAGATCATAGATTCGTAGCTCAAAACATGCTTAAACAATCACACTTTTATGAAATCCAACATAGTTCATATTCAAATTCATAATAAGTAAGACCCATGAGTAAATCAACTTAGAAACACGCAATTTAAGTAAAAAGGAAGGTTGGGCACCATGGGTGAAAGGACCCAATGGTTGAAACCACATACCTCAACTTTGGAGATTTCCTTGATGAAGATTTGATTGAGAACATGAAGCTTGAATGAAATCGTTAGATCCAGAAGGAGATTAGGACACTAGAATTTGGGTGAAATATTTGTCTAAGTGTTAGAGAAGGTTTAGGGAATGTCTTTGTATGATATGGGGTTGAAAATGACTAAGTAGAGGTGTTTTTGCATATAGGAAGGCTTAGGCCCAAGACCCCGAAGCCTTGGACCGTATTGAGAAATTGGCAACAAAATATATTAGTCCGCGATGGGTCCGCGTCGCGGTACCATCGCGCACCCCACTGTTTTGTGCAAACTTGAGGAAATCAAAATTTGCTACAATTGCTCTAATATCAGGGTTAGACTCATTTCTCACTCAATTTTGCCCTCGATCAAGAATATGAAGTCGGACTTTCGATATCACGCACGAGTTTTGAAATATATAGAAATTACGATTATGGGCACTTTCGAGGCACGTTTTTGGGCACTTTTTGGGGTCGTTTCCGTACCTCCCCCTTGGAACCATTCGTCCCCGAATGTCAAAAGAAATGTATATAAGAGAAGTAAGCAAGATAATTTCAGCCCACTCAAGAATGCAACAATGCACTTAAACATCATTTTCAAAAATTTCAACATAAGTGTCAAAATCACCATGAACTTGTCAATTTAAACATGAATGTATGCAAATGACATGAGTGCTGAAACTTAAAACTTGAAATCACATAGGGGACTTAGATTACTACTTTAGGCTTGAGTAGAATGGAAGAGATAGATATATCGCTTTTGCAGGTCCGCCTCGGCTTCCTATGAACTACTCTCAACTTGTTGATTCCTCCAAAGGACTTTAACGGAAGCTACATCCTTGTTCTCAACCTCTTCACTTGTCTGTCCAAAACTTCTACCAGAACCTCTTCATAAGTCAAGTTGACTTAAACAATACCCACAACATCCAATAGTACAATAGCATTTGGGTGACCTACACACTTCCTCAACATAGACACATGGAAGACCGGATGAACCAAGTCCATTTCACTAGGCAACTTCAACTCATTGGCAACCTTACCAATCTTCCTCAACACCCCATAAGGAACCACAAATCTTGGACTCCATTTACCTTTTTTACCAAAATGAACCACATCCTTCATGGGTGAAACTTTTAAATAGACCCAATCATCAACCTTAAATCAAGATCCCTTCTCCTCACATCGGCATAGGACCTTTGATGACTTTGGGCTGCTTCCAACCTCTCTCTTATCCACCCCACTCTCTCTAAGTATTACATAACTAAATCCGTACCCAAACAAAGCCATCTCTCCCACTTCAAACTACCCAATCAGTGATCTACAATGTCTACCATAAAGGTCCTCAAAAGGATCCTTACAAACACAATAGATGGAAGATGATTATCCCAACCACGAAGTCCATGCTAACTTCCTCCCACTTCCAAGTAGGAATCTTTATACCTTGGGCTAGGCTACTCGGCCTTTGATGCTCAACTTTCACTTGTTGGCAATTATGGAAACCAGGCACAAACTTAGCAATGTCTTTCTTCATACTATCCCACCAAAACGTATCCCTCAAATCTCTATACATCTTTGTGGAACTGGGGTGAATAGAATAGGAAAAATTTTGAGCCTCATCAAGAGTCAACCTCCTCAAGTCCTCAACATTAGGCACACACAACCCACCTTGGTATCTAAGGGCACTATCTCCCCCTTTGGAGAAAACCTCCACCTTACCATCTCCCACCAAGGTCTTCGACTCTAACAAGGCAGGGTCAAGAGCTTGCTTTGCCTTTACCTCCTCAACCAATGAAGATTTGGAACCATCAACCACTTCTACACCACCATTGTCAACCTCTTCCAACCTAACCTCCAATCTAGCCAACCGATGGACCACTCTAGCCACCTCTTTGTCACCATCACCAACATGTGCTAAGTTGCCCATAGACACCCTACGCAAATCATCGGCCACAACATTAGCCTTACTGGGATGATAATGCACACTCATATCATAATCCTTAAAAAGCTCTAACCACCTTCGTTGCCTCAAGTTAAGATCTTTTCGGGTGAACACATATTGGAGACTCTTATGATCGGTAAACACATCAATATGCACCCCATACAAACAATGCGCCAAATTTTCAAAGAAAATACCATGGCCGCCATTCAAATGATGGGTAGGATAATTCTTTTCATGCACCTTAAATTGTCTAGAAGCATAGGCTATCACCCTACCAATTTGGATCAAAATACAACCCAATCCAATTCTTGAGGCATCAGAACACACAATAAACCCTTCCAATCCTTCCGATAGAGACAAGATAGGAGAGGACACAAGCTTATCTTTCAAGGTTTGGAAACTCTTTTCACACTCATCGGCCCCCACAAATTTAGCCTTCTTTTGAGTCAACTTAGTCATAGGAGAAGCAATAGAAGAGAAATCATTCACAAACCTTTGGTAATAACCCGCTAAGCCCAAGAAGCTTCTAATATCCGATGGAGTCAAGGTCTAGGCCAATTTCTAATCACTTTCGTCTTTTGAGGAACCACCTTAATACCATTCCCCGACACCACATGACCTAGAAAGGAAACCTCTTGCAGCCAAATTTCACACTCCTCATACGTAGCATACAACTTCTCTTACCTCAATTTTATAGCACTACCCTCAAATGACTCACATACCCCTTCTCACTATGGGAAAAGATCAAAATATCATCAATGAAGGCCACGACAAACAAATCAAGGTAAGGTTAAATACCCTATTCGTAAGACCCATGAAAATAGTCGGTAATCAATATACATTCTAAGGGAACCATCCTTCTTCTACAAAAATGACACCAGGAAGCTCACCAGGAAAGACATCAAGGAACTCATTAACCATCGAAACCGACACTATAGGAAGAACCTTGGACTCAAAATCCCTAACTCTCGCAAGATGATAGAGACACCCCTTAGAAATCAACTTATGGGCTTTAATGCAAAAAAATGAATCTACCCTTGACCACCACATCATGACTCTCCCACTCAAGAACGGGTTCATTTGGGAATTGGAATTTGACCCTTTGGGTTCTAAAATCGATAGAAGTATAGTATGCATGCAGCCAATCTATCCCAAGAATGACATCAAAATCCACCATATCCAACTTAGCAAAATCACAAGGCAAAATTGTATGCAAAAAGCAAATGGGACAATTTCTATAAACCCTTCTAGCAACAGTAGATGCACCAATGGGAGTAGAAACATCATATGGCTCACACAACAATTCGGGTTTAACATGAAACTTTTGGCAACAAAAGGAGTAACAAAAGAAAGAGTGGCACCCGGGTCAATCAACGCATACACATCAACATCAAAAACCTTTGACATACCTGTAGAGCACTATGCCAAGTGTAGTGATCCCTTAAAGGGGTGCGGTTGGAAACGTCGAGGTCAACTCCATAATCCTTAGTAACCCATGCACAATACCCCGACTCATGATTCTTTCCACCACACTTGAAACATGAACTCAAACTAGCCACACAATCTATTGGATAGTACTCTCCACACTTGTGACTTGTGGGGGAAACTTGAACATCAACACCTTTGTCTTTCCTTTGAACATATGGGCAATTAGAAAGCTTGTGGTCCATCTTGCCACACCCATAGCATGCACCCGTGTTTTTCCTACATATGCCATCATGATTTCTACCACATTTTGGGTACCTAGGACAAGTCCTTCCACCATAGCCACCGGGCGTAGAATATGAAAGCCTATCTTCAAGTTAGGCTATGCTTCCCCCTTCCTTGGAGGCCACGGGGCAATACCTCATGTCATGTCCAACACTCCCACACTTGAAATAACCCTCAACTCCCACCAAACACTTTCTTGATACTCCTTGCCACGCCCATGACAATTGATTGAATTGATCCTCTTCTTGTGGTACTTGGGCACCGGTGGTGTAGTGGCAGATGAGGCACCACCAACTCGTGCCCTCTTAGCCTCCCTCTTCTTTCCCTTATCCCTTGAAGTCTTAGAAGCACCCACTTGTTGATTGAGTTGAGTTGTCACCGCTTTGGCCAAGAGCCGTAGAGCATTACGAATCTCCGTATTTGACATGTCACCGTTTGGAATAACTTGAGACATATTCTAAAATGCAATGATTAAGAATGAGATATAAGACTTAGTGAACTTAACTCTATCGCACGATATAGATCATGAAGAAGTGAAACATTACCTAAAATATCTCATTTTCTCCCATTTATAGCTGTGGCGCGCTCCAACACCATGAATGAGACTCTAATCGACGCGTTGTGTTGGATGTCGAGGACCATTAACAACCTAGTTCTCTGATACCATCTTTGTCATGACCCGAACCTAGGGCCTAGACATGATACAGTGAATGAGGAACTGCAACGGGACTCCAAACAAGTCTCTTAGCATATCATTACACATCCTTTGTCGTGGAAGCAATTAAACAACAACAAGAGAACTTAAGATAAGGATAAAGGGACTAAGGGAGTCTTTCATAGTTTAAAACATACAAGAGTCAAAAGAATCAAGGCTCGAAGCATCATTACATAACTTGTCCAACAACACCTCTAAACTTAGAAATTGAATGGGGGCCAAGACAACTTTTCAGGCTCACCCTCATAGTCATAAGCATACAATAAAAGGAAGAGAGTTTTTGCATAACATAAGATCAAAGATAAGATCCTCGGAGTTGAGGACTCACCAAACTTGCTTCAAAGATAGTACTAGCCACGTGAAGGAGGAAGATGATCAAGTGGACTCTGGTTCCTACATGGTAACATCATGTAGGCATAAAGTATGTGTTACTAAGTCTGAATGTACTAAGCATGTAGGATGCAATGCAACAAGAGATTGGCAACATAAGCAAAATGCGCAAATATAGGCAATGAATGAGCATAGTAACAATATGTCATGCATGAATGATACTTGAAGTAAAACATGCTTATATAGAACATATTACATGTGTAGGAAGAAACCATCATCATAGACGAAACAACTTAGTACTTGGAATCCAAGGCACGCCACCCGCTTGGAAGGTGGATGAGGTACATACCCCTCATCTTTGGCAGTACGAGATTCCCACCACCCGACAAGGTGGATGAGGCATATACCCCTCATCTTTGGCAGTACGGGATCGCCACCACCCAAAAAGGTGGATGATGTATATACCCCTCATCTATGGTAGTATGGGATTGCCACCACGCGACAAGGTGGATGAGGTACATACCTCTCATCTATGGTAGTATGGGATTGCCACCACCCAACAAGGTGGATGAGGTACATACCCCTCATCTTTGGTATGGTCAACTTGCAACACTATAGATACTTTACATGAAATCAAGACATTTATACATTACTTTCATCATCATAAAGTCATTTAACTCATATACCATGCATTAGACTTTCAACAACTCAAGATATATTAACTGGACATTTTATCAAACACTTGGCGGGTGTGTCATGCTAGTATAAAACCATGCAATTCAAGAATGAAATCATGCAAGAAAACTTGAAGAAAATCAACCCACCAACACTTGATAATACCCTCATGCAATATACATTCAAACTCTTCATTAAATCTTAAAATAGATCATAGATTCGTAGCTCAAAATATGCTTAAACAGTCACACTTTTATGAAACCCCAACATAGTTCATAGTCAAATTCATAATAAGTAAGACTCATGAGTAAATCAACTTAGAAACATGTAATTTAAGTAAAAAGGAAGGTTGGGAACCATGGGTGAAAGGACCCAATAGTTGAAACCTACATACCTCAACTTTGGAGAATTCCTTGATGAACATTTGATTGAAAACTTGAAGCTTGAATGAAATCCTTAGATCCAAAATGAGATTGGGACATTAGAATTTGGATGAAATATTTGTCTAAATGTTAGAGAAGGTTTTGGAAAATGTCTTGTATGATATGGGGTTGAAAATGACTAAATATAGGTGTTTTTACACATAGGAAGGCTTAGGCCCAAGACCCCAAAGCCTGGACCAAAGTGAGAAAACTGGAAACAAAATATATAGGTCCGTGATGGGTCTACGTCTCGGTACAATCGCACACCCCCACTATTTTGTGCAAACTTGGAAAAATTAAAGTTTGCTATGGTTGCTCTAAAATCAGAGTTAGACCCATCTCCCACTTAATTTTGCCGCCTAATCAAGAATATGAAGTCGGATTTTCGATATCACTCACGGATTTTGAGATATATGAAAGTTACAATTATAGGCACTTCCAAGGCACATTTTCGAGCACTTTTTGGGGTCATTTCAGTATCTCCCCCTTGGGACCATTCATCCCCGAATGTCAAAGAAACATATATAAGAGAAGTAAGCAAGATAATTTCAGCCTACTCAAGAATGCAACAATGCACTTTAACAGCATTTTCAAAAGACAACATCAACCAAGAACTATTTAAGTCTCATATTATCATAGTGATATCCCAAATTATCTCAAAACACAAGATTTCATCTCAATTGATCACCAGGATCGACATTTACTGAATATTCAGATTAACAGACCTCATATTCCCATTAAATTCAATCATATCACAATATCGAATCACAATTCAATCTACATCTCACAATTATCACAATAAACATGCTCAATAGCTCAAATCCAGTTCCAAAAAGTTTAGCCAAACCTACCTCGATGAAATAACTCCGAGAAGTACCCGAAAACGTGCCTCTAAAGTGCTCAAAATCATACGTTCTATATATCTAAAAATATGTACGTGATATCGAAAATTCGAATTCATATTCTTGATCAGGAGGCAAAATTTAGTGGGAAATGGGTCTAACCCAGATTTTAGATCAATCGAATCACAATTTCAATTTTCCAAAATTTGCTTATCCAGAATGAGTCCGTGCACCTAGCGCGATGCAGCCTAGGCACGGACTACTGTTATCTTTGCCCAGTTAATTTTAGTTCGGTCCAAGACTTTTGAGTCTTGCGCCTAAGTCCTCCCATGCGTGAATATACCTATACTTAGCCATATTTCACCTTCATATCATACAAGACATTCCCCAATATTCTCTTAAATACATTGACAAATATTTCACCCCACATTTCAAGTCACAAAACTCATCTAGATCTTAAGGATTTCACTCAAGCTTCAAGTCTCCATTTTCAATCTTCATCAAGTGGTTCTCAAAATCTAAGGTATATGAGTTTCAACCATTGGATCCTTTCACCCATTGGCCCAAGATTCCTTTTCACCTAAATTACATGTTTCTAAGTTGATTTTACTTATGGGTCTTCTATTATGAATTTGAATATGAACTATGTTGGGGTTTTCTTAAAGTGTGACAATTTAAGCATGTTTCAAGCTATGAATCTTTGATTTATCTTGAGATTTGATGAAGGATTTTGATGTATATTACATGAGGGTGTTACCAAGTTTTGGTGGGTGGTTTTATATTGAATTTACTTGTATGATTTCACTCTTGAATTACATGGTTTTACTCTAGCATTGCACACCCACCAAGTGTTTGATGAAATGTCCGATTTAGGGTTCTTGAGCCATTGATGATCTATTGCATGACCTATGAATTGTATGACTTTATGATGATGAAAGGATGGTAAAAATATGTTGATTTCAAGAAAAGTTTCTATAGTGTTGGAAGTTGATCAATTGCCTCGTTCGGGGGGTAGTAGGCCCGAATTACCATGTTAGGGGATAAGTACTTCAATTGCCTCGGTCGGGAGGTAGTAGGCCTGTGCAACCATGTTGGGGGGTTTGTACCTCAATTGCCTCGCTCGGGAGGTAGTAGGCCCTTGCAACCATGTTGAGGGGCTTGTACCTCAATTTTGTCGCTCGGGAGGTAGTAGGCCCGTGTAACCATGTTGGGGGTTTCTACCTCAATTGCCTCGCTAGGGAGAAAGTAGGCCCGTGCAACCATGTTAGGGGGTTTGTACCCCAATGGCCTCGCCAAGGAGGTGGTAGGACTTGGTTACTAATGATGGTCTCTTCCTACACATGTAAAATATTCTATGTAAGCACGTTTTATTACAAGCATTAATCATGCATGCCATATTGTTATATGATCATTTATTGCCTAAATATGCATTTTGACTATGTTGCCTATCTTTTGTTGCATTGCATCCTACATACTTAGTACATTCAAACGTACTAACGCATACTTTATGCCTACAAGATGCTATCATGTAGGGACCGGAGCTCCACTTGATCATCCGCCTCCTCCACATGGCTAGTACAATTTCCCTACAAACAAGTTGGTGAGTCCTCAACTTTGGGGACAATGTCTTTGATCTTATGCTATTTATAAAGACTCTCTTTCCTATTTATTGTACGCTTGACCGTGAGGGTGAGCCCGGTTGCTTGTCTTAGCCCCCGCTAAGTTCTATGTTTAGAGGTGTTGTTGGACAAGTTATGTGATGATGACATGAGCCTTGACTCTCTTTGATTCTATGATATTTTATGATATGAAAGATGTCCCTTAGCCCTATGTTCCCTTATTTCTACTCTTTATTTGTTATTTAATTACTTCCGCGACCAAGGATGTGTAATGATATGTTAAGAGGCTTGATTGGGGTCCCTTTGGGTTCTCCATTCGTCGTGTCAAGTCTAGAGCCTAGGCTTGGGTCATGACAAACTTGGTACTAGAGAACTAGGTAGTTAATAGTCCTCGCCATCAAACATACTGCGTTGATTAGAGTCTTATTGAAATAACCACAAAAAGTACGCGAAAATGTGCCTCGAAAGTGCCCAAAATCGTAATTTTAATATATCTCAAAATTCTTGCGTAATATCGAAAATCTGTGTTCATATTTATTATCAGGGGGTCAAATTGAGTGGGGAATGGGTCTAAACCCGATTTTTGAGCAAGCGAATCGCAATTTTATTTTCCCAAAAATAATTTCCAGTGAGCTCTGCGTGCCCCTGGCGCAACACGATCAGGCTGGGCAGATGTGTATTTTATTGACTGCTTTGCTTGTTTGATCCAGACTTTTTAGCCTTGGGCCTAAGTCCTCCCATGCATGAAAATACCTATAGTTAGCCATACTTTAACACCATATCATACTAAACATTCCCCAATACTCACTCAAATACTTCGACAAATATATCACCCCAAAACTCAAGTCCCAAACCTCATCTGAATCTGAAGGATTTCACTCAAGCTTCAACTCTCTATTTCCAATCTTTTTCAAGAATTCTCCAAAGTCAAGGTATGTGGGTTTCAACCTTGGGTCATTTCACCCATGGTGCCCAACCTTCCTTTTTACCTAAAATACATGTTTCTAAGTTGATTTTACATATGGATTTTCTATTATGAACTTGACTATGAACTATGTTGGGGTTTTGTAAAAGTGTGACTATTTTAGCATGTTTTGAGCTACGAATGTTTATCTATCTTGAGACTTGATAAAGGATTTTGATGTATATTGTATGATAGTGTTATCAAGTATTGGTGGGATGATTTACTTCAAGATTTCTTGAAAGATTTCACTCTTTAGTTGCATGATTTTACACTAGCATTGCACACCCACCAAGTGTTCGATGAAATGCCCGATTAATGTATCTTGAGTTATTTAAGGCCTAATGCTTGGC
>JAPFFP010074456.1:0-23572 GCA_026153255.1 Solanum medicagineum | reverse complement strand
ATCTACATTTTTGGATACTACTCTATGAGGGTGAGCCCAAGAGATGTCTTTGCCCCCGCCCCATCTACTAGTAGAGGTGTCGTTGGATATTATGATGGTTTGCATTTATGAGCTTGACTCCTATTAAGCTTATGCTATTATGAAAGACTCCCTTAGTCCCACTTACCTTATGTTCTATTATTACATGTTCATTATCTTATTTTGCTTCTGCAACCAAAGATGTGTATGTGATATGCTAAGAGGCTTGTTTGGGATTCCTTCGGGTTTTCCATTCGTTGTGTCATGTCTAGGCCATATGCTTTGGTCATGATATATCAGAGCACTAGGTTTGTAATTGATCCTTGGAGTCCAACATACTGTGTCAGGTAGAGTCCTATTCAAGGGTGTGAAGTGCACCATACCTATTAGTAGGAGACTATGATGGTGTTCTAGAAATTGTCTCACTTCTTTATGCCTTATTTTGTGATTTGAACTGTGTATTAATGTTACCTAATACTAGTGATGTGATTTCTACGTAACAGAAGATGACTTCACGAAGAACTTCTTGCTAAGACAACCCCCGGTTAATAATGACCAAGTTCCTCAAGGGCCTATGGAAGAGCTGGACACTAATAGTGAATTTCGTACTGCTATTGCCATGCTTGCCCAAGTGGTGAACACCCAGGCTAGATAGGCTCATATTTCTCCTCGTGATCCCACTCTGGCCGTTAGAGTGAGAGATTTTACCTAGATGGATCCTCCAGAGTTTTGTGGACCAAAGGCTAATCAGGTTGCGCAAGACTTTATTGATGAACTCTCTAAGGTGTTGACTATTATGGGAGTGAATTCTAAGGAGAAAGGTGAGTTAGCTGCTTATCAGTAATTCAAATTTGCCGTTTTTGATTGTTTCTTTCCTCTTGAGCTTAGGGAGGCTAAGATGACAGAATTTATCAACATCAAACAAGGTGGTATGAGTGTGAGGGACTATGCCCTCAAGTTCACAAGGCTGTCAAAGTATGCTCCTATGCTAGTAGTTGACCCCCGCGCAAGAATACACAAGTTTACATTTGAGATCTCTGATTTGGTTGTGAAGGCATATTGTACGGCTATGCTTCTTTGAGATATGACATCTCCAGGCTCATGACATATGCTGAATAGATTGAAGGAGAAAAGCTCAAGGAGAAGAGTGGTGTGTGATTCTAAGAGGGTGTTATGATGGTGGTTCTCCAACTCCAAGGGTGGTGGTTATGGCCGCTTTCAACAGTGCCAAGGTTCTAATATAAGGTTTGACAATGTTAAGGTGCCTCTTCCCAAGGCACTGGTGGGAGGTGGGCCATTACTTTACTAGTGTGACAGGTGTGGAAAAAATCACATAGGAGCTTGTTGGAAAGAGTTGGGTACATGCTATGGGTGTAGTGATAGGAGCCACAAGGTTGTTGATTGTCCTAAGGCTGCCCAGAAGGGTCAAGGTCAAATGGCCCAAAGTGATCAAGGCCAGAAGAGAGCTTCACAAGGTGGTGCCCACAAACACAACAGATTATATGCTTTGCGTGATCATCAGGAAGTTGAGGAGACTCCTGATGTTGTGATTGGTGCGTTAAAAGTCTTTGATTTTGATGCTTCTTCTTTACTTGATCAAGTGTAAATTTATCTTTTGTGACTCCTCTTTTGGCTGTTAAGTTTGGATTGAGCCCCAAAATTTTAAGGGAGCCCTTTTTGGTTTATACTCCTGTAGATGAGGTCTATTGTTGCCGAAAGAGTCTATCGGGGTTGTTCTATCTTTTTTTTGGTATAATGTCCTTCTGTGTGATCTTGTGGAATGTAGATGTTCAATTTTGATATGATTCTCTTATGGATTAGTTGCATGCTTCATATGCCTCTATACATTGTAGAACTCGAAATGTCAAGTTCCATTTTTTGGGTGAACTTGTTCTTGAATGGAAGGGCGGTGACTCTACTTTTTGAGGTTGGTTTATTTCCTATCTCAAGGCCTGGAAGGTGATCTCTAAGGGGTGTATCTATCATATTATACGATTTAAAGATGTGGAGTCTGAATCACCTACTCTTGAATTAGCTCCAGTGGTTAATGAATTTTCGGATGTGTTTCCCTAAGATTTGCTAGGTATTCCTCCTGATAGGAAAATGGACTTTGGCATAGATCTTTTATCGGATACTCAACCTATCTCTGTTCCTCTTTACCGTATGACACCAACTGAGTTGAAGTAGTTGAAAGATCAATTGAAGGACTTTTTGGAGAAAGGCTTCATTAGACCAAGTATATCGCGATGGGGTGCTCCAGTATTGTTTGTAAGAAAGAAAGATGAGTTTCTTTAGATGTGCATTGATTATAGGCAACTGAATAAGGTAACCATTAACAATAAATACTCATTGCCAAGGATCAATAACTTGTTTGATCAACTTCAAAGAGACCCACCCATTTCTCAAAGATTGACTTCCGTTCCGATTATCATCAATTAAAGGTTAGGAAGTGTGACATCCCCAAAATGGCTTTTTGAACTAGATATAGGCACTTTGAATTTGTAGTCATGTCATTCGGTTTGACTAATGCTCCAGCTGTGTTTATGGACCTCATAAATGGGATATTCAAGCCATTTCTTGATAGTTTTGTGGTTGTCTTCATCGATAATATACTTATTTATTCCCAAAGTGGGCGGGAGCATATGGATCATTTGAGGTTGGTTCTTCAGACTTTGAGGGATAAGAAATTGTATGCTAAATTCACTAAATGTGAGTTTTGGTTGGGTGAAGTAGCTTTTCTTTGTCCTGTGGTATCCAGTGATAGTATAAGGTTGACCTAAAGAAGACCAAGGCAGTGAAGAATTGGCCTAAACTATTGACTGCTTTGGATATTTGAAGTTTTCTTGGGTTAGATGGTTATTATAGGAGGTTTGTTAAAGATTTCTCATCGATTCCATCTCCATTGACCAAGTTGATTCAAAAGAAGGTTAAGTTTGTACGGTCGAATGAATGTGAGAAGAGTTTTCAGACTTTGAAAGATATGCTTACATCGGTTCCTATGTAGACTCTTTCGGATGGCTTAGATGAGTTTATGGTGTATTGTGATGTCGCATGGATTGGGTTGGGTCGTTTGCTTATGCAACATGGTAAGATGATAGCTTATGTATCAAGGCAATTGAAGGTGCTCTAACTACCCGATTCATGACCTTGAGCTAGCGAATGGGGTGTTGCTTTGATGATTTGGAGACATTATTTATATGGGGTGCATGTTGATATCTTCACCAATCACAAAAGTTTTCAATATGTGTGCACTCAAAGGGGCCTTAACTTGAGGCAAAGAAGGTGGTTGGAACTCCTTGAGGACTATGACATAAGTGTTCAATGTCATCCCGGCAAGGCAAATGTCATAGCAGACACTCTTAGTAAACTATCTATGGGAAGTGTAGCTTATGTTGATGAAGGGAAGAAGGATTTGGTGAAAGATATTCACCATCTGGCTAGGTTGGATGTTAGATGAGCCAACGTTAATGATAGTGGTATTCATGTTCAGAATGGGGCTGAATGTTCTCTGGTTGTTGATGCCAAGGCTAAGCAAGATTTAGACCTGTCATTGGTTGAGTTAAAGAAGATGATTGTCGAAAAGAAAATAGAAGTTTTCGCCCAAGGGGGAGATGTGTGCTTCAGTATCAAGATCAATTATGTGTACCGGATGTTGATGGTCTTATGAAGGTGATCATGAGTGAAGCCCATAACTCTCATTACTCTATTCATCTGAGATATACCAAAATGTATCGAGATTTGAGGGAGGTGTATTGGTGGCATGGTATGAAGAAAGATATAAGCAAGTTTGTAGTTGAATGCTCTAATTGTCAGCAAGTGAAGGTAGAGCATCAAAGCCCCATGGCTTGACTCAAGATATAAAGATTTCTACTTAGAAGTGGGAAGATATGACATGGATTTTGTAGTTGGGTTGCCATAGACCTGAAGGCAATTTGATTCAATTTGGGTTATCATTGATTGGATGACTAAATTAGCTCATTTCCTACCGGTCAAGACTACCTTCAATGTCGAAGATTATGCAAGGTTGTATGTCTAAGAGTTGGTAAGGTTGCATGGTATGACTAAGTCTGTCATATCAGATCGTGGCACCAAATTTACTTCTCAGTTTTGGAGATCGTTTCAAAAAAGGACTTGGCACCAAGGTGAAGTTAAGTACTGCTTTTCATCCTCGAATCAATGGACAAGCTAAAAGGAAAAGTCAAACGTTGGAGGACATGTTGAGGTCTTGTGTGTGGAGTTCAAGGTTAGTTGGGATGATCATCTACCACTTATCAAGTTTTCTTACAACAATAACTTTCATGCTAGTATTGTATGACACCATTTAAGGCTTTGTACGGTAGAAGATGTAGATCTTCGATGGGGTGTTGGTGTTTGGAGAGATGGATTTGATTGGTCCGGATTTGGTGTTTGAGCCCATGGAGAAGGTGAAGTTGATTAGGGAGAGGTTGAAAATGGCTCAAAGTCACCAAAAGTCTTATTCAAATGTTAGGAAAAGGGACTTGAGTTTCATGTTAGTGATTGGGTGTATGTGAAGGTCTCTCCCATGAAGGGTGTAATGCTTTTGGTAAGAAGGGCAAGTTAAGTCCCTAGTATGTAGGTCCTTATGAGATTGTTAAGCAGATTAAGAATGTGGCTTATAGATTGGATTTGCCTCAGGATTTGAGTTCTATTCACCGAATTTTCCATGCACTTACGTTGAGGAAGTTGATTGGTGATCCTAGTACAATTGTGTCTTTTGAAGGTGTTGCGGTTGAAGAGAACTTGTCTTATGAGGAAGTCCCAGATGAGATTTTGGATAGGCAAGTAAAAAGCGGCTTCGCAACAGGGATGTGGCTTCGATAAAGGTGCTTTGGAGAAACCAACATGTGGAGAGTGCTACATGGGAGGCAGAGTTAGACATGATAAAATGATATCGCCATCCTTTCTCATCTACTCAAGCCTAAGGTATTAGGTTCTTCCTCTTCTAGGTGGTCCTAATTCTTTCACTCTTAATTTTCATGACATGGCATGCAAACATGTGCACGAAAATGATTTAAAGATGTTTTGATATGTGTTTTAATGACTTTATGATTTTCAAGTGATGCAATATGCATTGTTTCTTTGTGTTTGGATGTTTCATGTTCAAGTCGGCCTTTCAAAAATTTGTTCTAGCATATTTGAGGATGAATGTTCCTAAGGGGGAGATGATGTAAGGACCTAGACTTTGTAAGGCCTTAATGGTGAATGAATTTTGGTTTCAGAAAGTTTTTGACCAAGGTGACACCCCATGGACACCTCTATAGGCAGTGTGACTCACCACAGGCCATGTGGAGGAGCCTTGAGATGGCCTTGGACTTGTGTGTAGAGTATTGGCCTTAACTTTGGAGTTCAGGACCAAGGCTTGCACCACATGAACCCCCACATGGTCTGTGTGGCACTTCACTGGCGCTGGCTTGTGTGAGTAGCCTTGGCCTTGAAAACCATATTTTAGCCGAGGCACTTCACATATGGATCCCATATGGTCTGTATAATCCTTCACAATTCGTATGGCCTTTCGTATGGGCATTGTTGTGAAAATACTTCTTAGTATGGAATCATTATCTTTGAACTTAGTCAGTGAAATTTTGTCTAAGTGAAGGCTCAGGGAAGGCTACATGGTTCGTGAGACCTCTTTACGGGACCCCTGGCAACATTTTACATCCGTTTCATTAATGGCATTCTCATAATTTTGGCTATTCCTAAGGGTTGTTTTTGACTTTCTAACCTATCCTAAGTCTCTCAAAAGGCCTATACTCTTCCATTCTCATTCAAATTAAATTCAACACTTAGAATTTATTCAAACTCTGTCATAAGAACTCCTCTCAAGTCAATTAGTGAAGGCTTAGCTTGGGGATTAAGAAAGGGCTCTCTTCTTCATCGAATTCTTCTTATTTCTCCTTGGTTAACTAAGGTATGTGGTATTTCTTCATGGTATCTTTTAACCTTGTAGACCCCAAACTCTTTTACTCTTGATTTTATGAAATTAATTTACTTTAAACATGAGTTTTTTTATATTATTGTTTATTTGATTCAATTGAGACATGGGCCATGTTTAATTGTTATTATAAAGTGATTTAAGCCCTAATTTGTTGAATTGCATGAATATTATGAAGATTTGAATATGCATTGTCCCTTTATAGTTTGATTTATGCATGGGTAATTTGAATTGTGATTTAAATATGGATTTACTTACGAATTTAATTGAATTTTATATTATATTGTTCATTTAAGATTGAATCTCTATACCCATGCTATTCTCATATCATTCATATCATATGCATACATAAGCATTGGTTTTTGATGAAAATTGATCAGTAGTTAAGCTCACATATGGTTTTGATGAAAATGATTAGGTGAGTTAAGCTCAAATATGGTTATGACAAGAATGTGATCACATAAATGTCTATGGTATGACTCTTTGAGCATTTTTGGTTTTTACAACATATTGATATATGTGAATGAGCTATTCCGATGCATGAAAAATATAGATTGAACTATGATATGACTTTTGAGCCCAAGTGTGCATGATTATGAAGAATGTTTGGCTTTTAAGCCTAAGTAGGTATTGAAATGATTTTAAAGTACTTATGTCTCTTTTCAAATGATGAATATGTATATGTTTTCTTGTGGGATGATGACATAGCACAAAATGGTATTGGATGCCTCAGGGCTATCCCCAAGGGTCCTCTTCCTCTCTCTTGAACTATGTGCCAACATAGGTATACGGTAACTATTGTCGAAACGACCGGGTCATAAGGTATGGTTACAAATATTGATATGATATGATATGAAATTCCTTCCGAAATAATCGGATCGTAAGGAAGGTGGCCATCACACCAAAATGACTGGGTCGTAAGGTGTGGTGTATATTTCTTTTGGCAAGTAACCTTCTTTCACTCGATGGGAGGCTTTTATCGAAAAAATTCATGTAGTAGCTCGCATGGGTTTTAGATTTTGATCATTACATCCCCTTTATATGTACGCATTATGGCATTTCATGCATCATGAATTTCATGGCATATTGTTATATTACTCTTCCTTGTCTATATACGTCTTTCAATATATATGCCCTTGTCATCTAACATTGAATGCAGGTTTGATAAGTTTATATGCATTGCATGCCCACATACTAAGTACATTCAGACATATTAACATATACTTTTGCCTACATGATCTAACAATGCAAGGAGCAAGCACTATATCCATTCATCTTTTGATGACTAGTTTGGACTTGTGAAAGGTTTTGTAATGAGTCCTATCTTCCAAGGACAAGTCATCATCCATCTACCTCATGTTGCTTCCACTTATGTTATACTTACTTTTAGGGTGACCCCTGGATATGTCTTGGCCCCCATCCTATTCTATGACTTAGAGGTATTGTTGGACAATATGTAGACTTTTGTACTGATATATGTTATGTATTGTTATTTGGAGATTACGGTTATGGCTATCTATTGGATATAGTTATTATGATATTTGTTATTAAATGATGTGTATCTATGTTATGATGTGGAGATGTGGAAGATCCTAAGTCCCACTTAGCCCCCATAGAGTGAGTCATACTTACCCATCCCTTATTTTCTACATGCTATGTGCTATACGTATCTATGCAAATACTTATCCTTATGATATCCGCATAGCGTCAGTCCTACTTTTCCATTCCTTCGAACTATGTTTTACTACTTCTTTATGTGCTTCCGAATGGATGATGTGAATTGGATACTTTGAGGCTTGTTTTGAGACTCTTGGGATCTCATCCGCCTTGTAACTCCTAGATCCTAGGTCTGGGTTGGGACATTAGTAATGCGACACCTGTAGACAACCCAAGCTGCATGGTGAAATTTGCCTAGTTGTCGACCGAAGGAATTAGGTGAACATAACTTACCAGTTTTGCATGGAGGCCCAAATGGTTTCTCAGGAGCTTTCTTTCAATCATGTTGGGAGATAATTAAAGAATACATATGAAGGATGGTAATTGCTTTTTTCTTTTTGTAGTTATGAAATCTCTAAATATGTCTCACATAATAATGTAGTTTTAATCCCCAAGAAAGAGAAAGTAAGAACATTTGCATATTTGTATGCAATCGGTCTAAGTTCTTTCACAAATAAAATTCTTTCCAAGGTGACTTATGAAATAAAATTTCCTATGTTACCTCACATTAGTTTGAAGAATCAAAAGGAATTTATGAAGAAAGAAGTATTTTTGGGAATGTGCTTGTAGCACTAGAGTTTATCAGCAATATTAACAAAAAAAATGATGTTTACAACGTGGTGATGAAACTAGATATAATAAAGGCCTATGATAGAGTGTCATGGATCTATCTCACAAAGGTCATGAGGAGGCGTGACTTTGATGAGAAAGGTATAGATATAGTATGGAGACTCATATCAAACAACTGGTATTCAGTTCTGGTCAATAGGCAACATTTTAGTTTTTTTAAGTCTACAAGGGGGATAAAACAAGGTGACCTACTTTTTCTATCCTTTTCATAATTGTTGCTGAGGTTTTTTGCAAGATGTCTAAATAGTAGTTATGGGGAATTCAAAGGGTTTGGAATCCAAAATGAAGCTAAAAAAATAAATCAATTGTCTTATGCAGATGATACAATATTATTTTGTTCAACTCATAAAGGGGTGATGAAAAAAATGATAAAGATGTTAAGTGATTATGAACGTGTGTTTGGTCAACTTATTAATTTATTAAAAAGTTATTTCTACCTACAAGAGAAAGTTCCCACAATAAGCAACATAAGAATAAAAAAGGTCACAAGAATTGGACAAGGTATGTTTCCTTTCGCTTACCTTGGTTGTCCAATTTTTTGTGATAGAAAAACAAAACTCTCATTTTGAAGATCTGAGTTAAGAAGATTATTAAAAAGGTTATGGGTTGGCAAAATAAAATTCTAACACATGGGAGAAGATATATTCTAATAACTCATGTTTTGCAATAGATGCCAATGTATCTACTGTCTATAATAAAGCCTCCTAAGTGTATTATAAATTAGCTTCATAAAGTGTTTGGTAGATTTTTTTGGGCACATATTAGGGGAGTCAAAGGTAAGTACTGATTTGCTTGGGATAAGTTGTGTTTACTAAAATTAGAAGGTAGGATAGGATTTCAATCCTTATATGATGTTATAGATGCATCATTTACAAAGCTTCGATGGGTGTTCAAAGCCTTTACAAATTTTCTGTGGAGTAGTTTCAAGTGGAACAAGTACTGCAAAAAATGACATCCTATCGTGACACTAGGAAATGGAGCCTCACATGTATGGAGGAAGTTGATTAGAATAAGAGAAAAGGTGGAACACCATATTTGGTGGCAAATTAAAGTTAGGTGAGGTCTATTTTTTGTAGGATAAACTGGACAAAGCAAGGACGGAAGAGGTGAGGAGAAGATAGAAGTTAAAAATTTCATTATCGAAGTCCAGTGGGATAAAGGCAAATTATTAATATACATCTCTGAGGAAATGGCAGAGTACATTTTTAAAAATATTCTCCAATGCTTCACTCAGAAGATCATGATAAACCTTGGTGGGTGGGTAGTATAAGTGGGGAGTTTATTGTCAAAACTATCTGGGCTATTTTTGAGAAAGAAAAATGAGAAAGAGAAAAAAATTTCATATGGAGTAGATAAAAATGATACTATTTAAGATCAATTTCTTTCTTTGGAGGGCTAGAAAAGGACAAATTTTCAAGAACGACAATTTGAAGAGGATGAGAATCACTATTGTATCCAAGTATTGGTGTTCCGATACACAACAAATAGATACAATGGCCCATTTATTTCTTGTCTCTTACATTGCCTTAAAGCTTTGGATGTTTTTTACTACTTGTGTCGGTTTGGAAGTGCAAACAAGAAATTTTGTGTGGACATTAAAAACTTGGTGATTTGCATAAGCTCCAACGAAGTTACAAGCAATGATGAAAACAATTCCAACTCATATTATATGGAGTCTATAGAGAAGGAGAAGCATCATTAAATGTGGAGGCATGATGAGCTTTGAAGGACTGGTGGATGATTATGCTGAAGAAAACACAAGAAGTATTGTGGAAATCTTAGCTAGGGTTGGTAAAGCGACTTGATAATTATAGGCCTAAGGTTTACCTTCTCATCTTTAGATGGAATCATCCTGAACAAAGGTTTTTAAAAAATAATATAGATCGGGCTAGCAAAGGAAACCTTGGGCAAAGTGACTATGGATTTTATATAAGAGGCAACAAGGGAGATTTAATCTATATAGAAACCAAAAGACTTGGTGTTGCTGCAAACATAGAGGTAGAAGCTACTGCAATATAGGCAACTTTAAGATTTGTAGCAAGGCAGAGTTGACAGAACATTATAATAGAAACAGACTCATTAGCAATAATGAAGATGATTTAGGAGATATGGAAAATCCCTAGGGATATTACAAAAAGGGTGGATAAAATTCGAAAACATATGCGTCAGCAAAAGGAAACATAAAACACATATTCAGAGAGAGAAATCAAATGGAAGATAATCTAGCTAATATAGCTATTAATGGTACAAAAATGTTATTTTTTAGAATCTCTATGGAATTATCAAATGCAAGAAAATGCATTTTGAACCTAAGTAAAGCACAAATTTCTTTCATCAAGATAAGGACAAAATAAATTAAAACACATGTAGAATTGAAAAGTAGGATATGAATAAGATACAGAAGGGAAGTATACATATTCACGAAAGAGTTGACCTGAAATGATCTCAAAAAGTGCCCAAAAATGTGCCTCAGAAGTCCCCGGAATCGTAATTTCCATATATCTCAAAATTAGTGCACAATATCGAAAATTCAACTTCATTTTCTTGTTTAGGGGGTCAAATTGACTGGGGAATGGGTCTAACCCTGATTTTAGAGCAAACGAATTGTAATTTTTCAAGTTCGGTCTAAGGCTTTTGGTCTTGGGACTAAGTTCGGTCCAAGGCTTTTGGGTCTTGGGACTAAGTGTTTCCATGCATGAAAATGCCTATACTGAGCCTTATTTTATCCACATATCATCCAAGACATTACCAAATACTCACTCAAACACTTAGCTAATATTTCATCTCCTAAATTCAAGTCTAAAAACTTATCCGAATCTTAAGGTTCTCATTTAATATTCAAGTCTCCACCTCCAATCTTCTTCAAGGATTCTCCAATGTCAAGCTATATGGGTTTCTTTCATGGGTTCCTTTTGCCCATGATACCTAAGCTCTGTTTTACCCTAAATTGCATGACTTACAGTTGATTTACTCATGGCTCTTATCTATTATGAATTTCACTTCACACTATGTTGGGGTTTCATGAAATTATGGTTGTTTTAACATGTTTCGAGCTATGAATCTAAGATCTATTGTTAGATTTGATGAACGGTGTTGATGTATATTGCTTGAGGGTGTTACCAAGCACCTATTGATGATTTTATACTGAATTTTCTAGCATGATTGCAGTCTTGAATTGCATGATTTTACACTAGCACTACACACCCACCAAGTGTTTGATAAAATGTCGTTATTATGATTTCTTGAGGAATTGAAGGTTCAAAGCATGTTTTATGAGTTAAATGACTATATGATGATGAAATGAGCGTATGTATGTGATTTTCTTCTATATAGTGTTGGAATGTGACCATGCCCAATTGGGGGTTGCGTGCCGGGTAACCATGTTGAGGGTTTCGTACCTTGATAACCATATCGAGGGGTTTGTACCTTGATAACCATGTCGGAGGGTTTGTACCTTGGTCACCAAGGGTAGAAGGGTGCGATAATCCACCAACCATGTCGGGGGATTTGTACCTTGATATCCATGTCGGGGGGTTTGTACCTTGATAATCATGTCGGGGGTTTGTACCTCAGTCGCCAAGGGTGGTAGGGTGCGACAATCCACCAACCAATTGATGGGGTTGGTACCTCAATCATGAAAGGGTGGTAGGGTGCGACGATCCACCAATATGATAGTGGTCTCTTCTTGCACATGTATTATGTTCTATATAAGCATGGTTTACTACATAACATCTCATATACATGCCATATTGTTATATGATACTCATTGCCTATGCTTATGCATTTCGATTATGTTACTTATCTCTTGTTGCATTGTATCCTACATACTTAGTACATTCAAAATGTACTAACGTATATTCTATGCCTACATGATGTCACCATGTATGAACCAAAGGACTGCTTGATCATCCTTCTCCACGTGGCTAGTACGACTTCTCTCAAGCTCTTTGGTGAGTCCTCCATTTCGGGGACAATGTTCATGATCTCATACTACATTTTAAGACTATTTCTTTTATATATGTGTTGACGATGAGGGTGAGATCAGTAGCTTGTCTTGGCCCCCCCTCTTATCTATGTAGAAGAGGTGTTGTTGGACATGTCATGTGTAATGTTATGAGCTTTGACTCTTTCTTGACTCCTGATGTTTATGATATAGAAGTTGTCCCTTAGCCCCGTTGCCCTATTATACTCTGTTATTGTTGTATTTTATTGCTTCCGTGATCAAGGATGTGTAATGATATATTAAGAGGATTGCTTGGGGTCCCTTCGGGTTCCCCATACACCATGTCACGTCTAGGCCCTAGGCTTGGGTCGTGACATGACCCTTTTTAAGGGAAGCTCTACATAGGCCCTAACATCTTGGGTAATATATATTAGCACACAAACACCCTCACCAATAAGCCCTGGGTACAATTTTATTTGTAACATTGAAGCATGGAGGTCAGCACGATCCAAGTAGAAGTTGGCAAAAAGCTCAAATTCAACTGAAATATGAAAAGGAGGTGTTATAATTTGAGATATCAAGCATTAAGAACAAAGAAGGCATACCTATGGTTGCAATGCATACTATTGATGGCTACCACCATGAAAACCATGACCATGTGGACAACACTTTACCTCCTAGACGAGAAATGAAGCTGGTCAGAAAGTGGGAAACAATTGACAATGGCAGAAGGATGGAAACATTCTTGCGTATCATAAGTGAACGCTCTTGTGTGAGTTGTACAGAAGAAGAACACGAGGAAACAAGGTGGAAATAGATCCACAAAAGCAAATGACGGAAGGTAACATTCCTTTGACTTCTAGAAGTGAGCATTTTGCAGACAAGGATGGGAAAGGAAAGAACGAAACAGGCAAAAAATGTTGGAGTGACTTTCCTAAATATAGAGATGAGGTTTTAGATGAACTGAGCCCTCTTTTGTTAAGTGGTTGCATTCTATTTATGTATATTGTTTTGGGACTTCGGCTAGACCATTATGATCTATGGATAAAAAAGCCCAAAAGACTACCAAAATTGGCTAAAAATTAAGGAAAAACTATACAAAATATACTTAATATGAAATTATATCCTTAGTGGACCCAATCCAAACTATTTACTCTTAATGGACCACTGGCCTGAACTATTTACCTTCTTACCCCACTTTTTCCTTTTTATTTTACCCATGACATCATGCTGATGTCAGCATGGCGTCAGCATGAATGCTATGAAATAATCCTCTTTGATACTCCAACGGCATATATATACCATGTCAACATCATATAGAATGAGCTCAATCCTTTATGATACTCTGACAGTATATTGATACCAAATTGGTATCACATAGGATTATTTTTTTTTAAGAAATAAATAAGAAGCAATTTAAAAATATTAAAATCTAAATTAGTAGAACATATATTCATTATGACACTTTGGTGATATATTTATATCATACCGGTATCATATAGGACTAGAAAATTATTAAAGTCAGAAAATTATTTATTAAACTCTGAATTAGTATAAAATATGTTCTTATAATACTCGATCGATAGATTGTTATCCTATCGGTATCATATAAGTTTGATCTCTTTTTTAAATAAATAAAATAAGTAAGAGAACATCATTAAAATCACAAACTTATTTATTAAACTCTAAATTAGTAGAAAATATACTCTTTGTGATACTCTATCGGTATACTGATACCATATTGGTATCATATAGGACTGATCTTAATCCTCTATAATACTCTGTTGGTATATATCCTATTGGTATATCATACAAGGTGGGTGCTGATGTCAGCACGACTCCAACGCATGAATTTTAATAGTAGGGGGAAAATGTTAATAGTAGAGGCATAAAATGTAAAGGGATATATAAATATAAATAGTTTACATCAAAGGAGTGTAAGTTTAGTCTTTTAAATAAATTTCATCTTCTTTTATAAATTGATATATATTTTTAATACAGTTGTACATAAAATGGACAAAGAGAAATAAAGATGAAAGAGAGTAATAATTTTGTTGTGAAAAAGCAAATTTGTTGTCCATTTTCGATCCAAAGAAAGATTAGATGACACAACATCGGACGGTACAGAAAAATGAAAAAGTTGTTGTGTTCGATGGCTCTACCAATGTAATTCTTGTTTTGCTATGAGAAAAGGCTTCACTTCAATTTATGTTAGCTTTTTAAGCTTATTGCTGTTAGTATTTTTCTTCTTCATCTTCTTTTTCTTGATTCCTATAGAAATGATTCAATTTTTGGTTTGCGGTTTTTCCTTCAGTTTGATAGCTGTTAGGAGTAGTATTTACACGTTATCTTTTCTCTTCTTGGTTACTAAAGAGAAAGATCGGACAAAATTTCTTGGTGGGTGTTTTAGCTGAAATATTAAAGCTTGTTAGTTGCTACTATTTTGTTTCTCTATCTTTTAATGGACCTTTTATGTTGCGTTTCACATTGATGATTGATTCTTTTGGAAATTCTGGGGCTAAATATTTTCTCAATCACCACTACTCTTTAACTTCTCAATTTTCTTATACCTGAGAAGAAGGGTCTGGTGACAAAATTAACTTTCAGACGGTCATTTGGGAAAAATGCTTTGCTTATTAGGAGAAGAGCAAGAAGTAGACGATATTTGTTCTGCTTTTGTTTGCTCATGTAGTCCTTCCATTCAGTGAACTTTTCAGATTCTTATATTTGTTAGTCCATTAATGCAACTCAAAAGTCTTGCAAGTGATGTCTCCCAAGCTACACCTCCTTTTTGAAGGCTAAAGCGGTCGTTGTCAAGATATATAACCTAACCAAGGTTAGGGTCGAAGCCACAGGGAATGTGGTAGACTAAGAAGAATTTAAAGCGATTCGGTTAGTTTAACTTACTTATCTCCCTGAAGGCAGGGGGTTTTGTAACAATTACAAAAATTAATCCTAAACTAAGACAAGTGTGAGATTAATATGAGGAGTAACTAGGTTATTGTGTTCCCCATGATTCCCTAACTTGGTATTACCAAATAATCTAACTCTTTTCTAGTGTGTAGAATGCAGAACGGTAAGTTAAGTTTATCAAACCCTTTGATCTATGTTAGAGGTAAATTTCACCACGTGATTTAATCTATCCTTGTAGTGTGACATTACTAACCCTTACCTGTTGTTCCAGTAGAACTTCCCCTTGGCCTAGTTTTGTTGATTAGACAAGAAACATCAATTGAATCCTGTTAATTAATTTCTTTTCCTATTTATTACTACCTTGATCCATTCAGTAACATTAGGCAGGTTCTAATGTTGGTATTGTTAAAAAGAATTCAAATCGAAGAGAATTAATTAATACATGCATGCACACATTTTAGGAATTATGAATTATTCGGTTTTACCTTGTTAGTTCTTCATAGTTCCCATAAACCTACTTGTGAATTTAGCTACTCATTATCAGTGTAAATGCAAGAATGATGAATTTAAATAACATTATTGGGCACTTACACAATAGAATTAATAACAATAAATCCCATCTCTTGACTAAGAATCAGAGGATTGAATTAAAAGCAAACAATAATGGTTCACAACTTTTCTCTCAAGTGTTCTACTGTTCTCTTCTGCTACCTCTATTTTCTCTTTTTTATGAAATAACCTAAAAACCTATCTATAGTGTTTAAAATACAAAACCAAAATGAATTAGGAGAACTAGGTTGACATGATATATGGGCACTTCTACGGGCCGTGTAAAGTTCTACGGCCCGTAGTCGGTGCTTCTTGAACTTCATCTTGAATTCTGGGGATGACTTCTACGATACCTATCTAAGAGCCATATAAAGTTCTATGGCCCGTAAATGGTTTGTCTGCTAACTTTTATGCAACTCCCCATTGTCCAATCCTTAGGGCATGATACCAAGTTTATGGCTCGGAAAATCTTCTATGACTCATCTGCATGCTCGTAGGCTCAAGTTCAGAAAATCACCCTTACTGAAATTATGTACGAAACCAACTCTATGACCTATGGAATTTTCCACTACCCTAAAAAGGTCTCTTGAAACCTCAACTTTTGCAAAATCTGCACACTTAACCCAAAAATTAAGCCAACCTTGTAATCCTGCAAAACAAACATAAAAACACATCAAATCTAGTAACATTACTTTCACAACACACAAAATTCCAAATATTAAGCATCAAAACTGTTGTATTTTGACAACATATCAACACCCTCAACTTAAACTTGTTGCTTGTCCTCAAGCTACAGCCTCAATCTACATAAGAAGTACAATAACACGCAGACCTCAACCCAAGGGCATACATCTTATATGACTCAAGCATAGATAGAGGCACCACTTTAAAAGAATATTAGATAGCTATCAAGCAAACCAATACAGATCAACATATCTGATAGTACAACTATGACAAGCAAGGTAATTATCAACATGCAACAATCACTGAGTCAGTACAATGTCAAGAATGCAATACAAGTGCCCTCACAGAAAGAAGTCTCATATCCCTCTCATGATGATATTTTTAGATTCAATGCTTGGGACTATGCAAAATCACTCACCCTTATAAAAGACATTAAAACACCATGCTCAATACCATATGATTGTCCCTGCACTCATGACTATGACCATTGACTACTTTGATTAGGATCAGTTTAAAGACTTTATTGGCTTGTAATGTCCGGTCAGGGGGCTTAGGTATGATGCTTTAGGAATATAGTGACTAAAAGCCCTCCTTGACACTGCATTTTTCTACACTTTTTCCCTATCAATACTGTCATTTTTCAGATCTTTCTCCCCTTTCTCCTATTTCAAGCTTTTCTTGGTACTTTATTCTCATTTTTGTTTAGCTTTTTACCTTTTATTTTCACATCATTTTTCTTTTTAGCTTATTGATTAGACACCACTCATTTTGTTACACCTAAATAAATTTTTACCCCTTATTCATGTATCAGTAGCTTCCCCCTTATTTTGTATATATCCTTACACCTGCTACCCTTGACTTAAGCTTTTGGCCTAAGTTGAGGTGTGCAATATCCAACCTCAGAATCAGGGCCACTTTTGGTAGGCACCCTCAATTTAGGCTTTTTGCCCCAGTCAAGGTGCACAATGTTTAAGGAAGGACCAAGGCCAATTTGAGGATTTTACATCTAATAAGGCTAGGTTACTCAACTTTTTACAATGAAAAGGGTATGTGTAAGGCTCAAACATTAGGATCAAGGAATACATTACTCATTTGGTTGGTTATTTATGCTAAGTGGATTAATATGAACAACGTCCTAGGATCCTTTCCTAGCCAACTAACATATAGTGTAAGTTAGAATAACAAGGCAAGTTTTGAATTGAAACACAATATATGAATTTAACAAAGAAGCTCACACTTACATGACACTGATTACACTATTAACATAGACTCCTAGATCATGCTTTTTATCTCAATTCATCCTCACTTATTGGAACAAGCACTGTCAACAAATCAAGATACATGGTTGCCATCAAGACTAACTCAATTTTTAGTGGGTATCATTTTTCACATAAAAACACAAAAATCAACACATGCCATTGATATCAATACTACATGCTACTGATACTACCTATACATCCTAAATATGTCGGTTCAACAGAAACTAAATATCAATGAAAAAAACCACAGAGCAAGAAAACCTCTAGGATTCAAAATTTAGGATAGTTATAGGCTAAGGTTACTTAGACTTCACTAAGTTCTATAGCTACCCACACTCCATTGAAAAAGATTTGCATTGCCCTCAATGCACAAAAATGAAATATAAAGCACAGGGGTAAAAAAAAAACATACCTGGGCGCCTTAGCTTTGGTCTCTGGCTGAGTTTGGCCACCCTCGACCTGCCTGGTGGCCTCCTTAGTGGTAGAATCATGTTCGGAGGGGCCAACACTCCTCAACCTATTATGCTTATGAGCCTGCCTCATCTCCTCATCATGGCTCGATCGTATCTGGGCAAGCTCTAGTCCCTACTCCTCTGTCAACCCCGCCTTGGATCATCTATGTGGGGACTTTTCTCGAGGAAAGTGTGTGATCGATCCTCAGGAGAAATAAGTCCACTAATGGCATCATGGTCTCAGTCTGTGCGAATACTATCGGTGCGGCCAATGTTGTTATCATATCAGCCTGGAGCTGCTAGATCTCCTTCTCAAGGGTTGTCATATCTGTTGGTCATGCTATGCTGAGGCTCTTCTAGACCCGCCTTTCAAAAGCATCTATGTGGGCATCCACGAATGTGATACTGTCCTAGATACTAGCGACTGTGAATACCTGCATGCATCCCTAAGACTCTGAAATGACCTGACAAACCTAGGGCCTGATATGTAGTAGCAATAGAGTCAACTGGGACTCAGTATAACGACCCCAAAAAGTGCCTAAAAATGTGCCTCGGAATTGCCCGGAATCATAATTTTCATATATCTCAAAATCTGTGTGATATCAAAATTCTGACTTCGTATTCTTGACCAGGGGGTCAAATTGAGTGGGACATGGGTCTAACCCCAATTTAATAGCAAACAATTAGCAATTTCATTTTTCATAATTTTTCTTATCCAGAATCGATCAGCGACAGTGCCGTGACTCATAGCTATCGCGGATATGTATTAATTTTGCCGCCGCGATAGGCCCATGTTGTGGACTAGATGTGGACCTGTGTATTTTGTTGCTAGTGATTTTTATCTCGGTTCAAGGCTTTTGGGTCTTGGGCCTAAGTGTTCTCGAACGTAGAAATACTTATACTTCGCTATTTTTCATCCTTATATCATTCTAAACATTTCCTTATACTTACTCAAACACTTAGCCAATGTTTCATCTCCCAAATTCAAGTCTCAAACTCATCCGAATTTCAAGGTTCTCATTCAAACTTCAAGTCTCCATCTCCAATCTTCATCAAGTTAATCTCCAAAGCTAAGGTATGTGGGTTTCTTTCATGGGTTCCTTTCACCCATGATGCCCAAGCCCCCTTTTACCTAAAATTGAATGATATAAAGTTGATTTACAAATGGGTGTTACTTATTATGAAATTCACAGCACACTATGTTGGGATCTATGAAATTGTGACTGTTATACCATGTTTTGGGCTATGAATCTAAGATCTAATGTGAGATTTGATGAAGGGTTTTGATGTATATTGCTTGAGGGTGTTACCAAGTACTTATTGATGGTTTTACATTGAATTTTCTATCATAATAACACTTTTGAATTGCATAGTTTTATACTAGCACTACACACTCTCTAAGTGTTTGATAAAATGTCTAGTTATAGATTCTTGAGGAATTGAATATCCTATGCATGTCTTTTGAGTTGAATGACTATATGATGATGAAATGATGATGGAATGATTATAAAATGATGATGAAAAGGAGTGTTTGTATATAGTGATGAAATAAGTGTGTATATTATATATATATATATATATATATATATATATATATATGATATTATCTCTATAGTGTTGGGGATGACAAAGCCTAGCTCGGGGGAGGGGGGGTTGTAGGCCCGAGTAACCTTGTTAAGGGGTTGGTACCTCTATCGCCTAGCTCGGGGGGTGTTAGGCCCAGGTAACCTTGTTGGGGGTTGGAACCCATCAACCTTGTTGGGGGTTTGTACCCATCAACCTTGTTGGGGGGTTTGTACTCCGGCAACCTTGATAGGGCGTTTGTGCTCCATCAACCTCATAAAGGGTTTTGTACCTCATGAGCCTCTCCAAGGAGGTGGTAGGACTTGGGTTGCACTATATTGGTCACTCCTTACACTTGTATTATGTTCTATATAAGCATGATTTTACTTCAAGCATCATCCATAGGTGTCATATTGTTATATGCTAATCATTGCCTGGGCTTATGCGTTTTGATTATGAACGTATCTCATGTTGCATTGCATCCTACATATTTAGTACATTCAAATGTACTAACGCATACTCTATGCCTACATTATATCACCACGTAGGAACCAGAGCTCCTATTGATTCTCCTTGTGGCTAGACGGATTATTCAAGTTAGCTTATGGTGAGTCCTCAAGTCCAGGGACAATATCTATCTTCTCTTTAGCTTATGTTTAGACTATGTCTTGTATGTTTGGATTACCTATTCTCACTGTTATGAGGGTGAACCCAGTTGCTTGTGTTGGCCCCCGCTAAGTATCTTAGGTTTAGAGGTGTTGTTGGACATGTTGTGTATCTATGCTATGAGCCTTTACTCTCTTGTTTCTTGATATTATGATATGGAAGTTTACCCTTAGTCCCAATTCCCTTGTTTATGCTTATCTCTTATTGTCATTTTAATTGCTTCCATGACCAAGGATGTGTAATGATTTGCTATGAGACTTTTTTAGGGTTCCTTCAGGTTCCCCATTTGCCGATCATGTCTAGGCCCTAGGCTTGGTTCGTGACAAAGATGGTATCAGAGCATTAGGTTGTTAGATCCTCGACGTCCAACATACCACGTCCATTAGAGTCTTATTCATGGTAGTGAAACATGCCATGACTATGAATAGGAGGCTATGAGGCGTTCTAGGAAATGTTTCAATTTTTCATGATCTATGTCGTGCGATAGAGTTAGGTCCCCTAAGGCTTATTGCTAATCTCTGACCATTACATTCCAGGATATGTCTCAAGCTACTTAGGGTTATGATATGACAAATGTGGAGGTTCGCAATGCTCTATGGGTTTTGGCCAAAGAGGCGGCAAAATGGGCAATTCTCCTTGATCAACAAGTGAATGCTCTCGAAACTTCAAATGGTAAGAGGAGAGGTTGTGGGGCTAAGAAGGCCCGTATTGAAGAAAAGTTCCAAAGTCTCAAAATAGAGGTGGTGTGGTGCCTTATGCTAGGTGCCCAAAATGTGGTAGGTGCCATGATGGACCATGCTTTAAAGGTACCGACGCTTGTTATGGTTGTGGAGAGTAGGGTCATAAGGTAAAGGATTGCCCTCGTAAATGCGATAAGAGTGAAGGAAGAGTTGGTGGGATGACTAATCCCAAGTGTCAAAGTTGTGGAAAGTACCAGGGTCGCCTATGCTTGAGGAAGACCAATGCTTGTTATGGGTGTAGTAAAATGGGTCACAAGCTAGTGAATTGTCCATATGTTTGAAGGAAGTGTGAAGGTGGTCGACCTTTAGATCAAGGTAGATATGTTGATAAGTGACTCAAGAAGGGGATGAGGTGCTTGATGTTGCTACCGGTGTGTTGAAATTTCCTTTGGCTTTGATGTGTTTGCATTGATAGGCCGGTGTGTCACTATATCTTTCATTGTTCTTATAGTTTCTAGTGGGTTCATGTGTATCCCGAACTCCCTTTGGGGTCTATCTCATTGGCGAGCCTATTGTTGTTTGAAAGTTCATAAGTGTTGTTCCATATTCATATTGCACTAGGTCTTGCCTTGTGATTTGTTAGGTTGGTGTGGTGGATCTTAACGCTATGCTTGGGATGGATTAGTTTCATTGGTATTGAGTTCCCATAAAATGTAGGGCCCGTAGAGTCATTTTCCGATTCCCTATTAAATCCATCTTTGAATGAGGGCCTTGTAAAGTGGTTGCAAGGGGTAAGTCTATTTCTTGCCTTAAGGTACAATTGATCTCTAAGGATTGTATTTATCATCTTGTAAAAGTTGGGGGTGTTCAACCTAGGTCATTCCTATTGAGGTGAATCCGGTGATCAAGGGGTTCGTGAAGTCCTTTCCAATACTTTGAATTTGGTAGTGCCTTTTAGGTTTGACTCATGCCCGATTATGTCTATAGGTTTTATGAATGGGGTCTTTAGTCCCTACCTTGTTATGTTGATGGTAGTCCCTAGTGATTAGGTATTGATTTATTTAAAACTTGTGAACCAATTGGGGGTAGTGTTACAAATCTCTGGGTAAGAGGATTTGTATGTTAAGCGTGTGAACTATGAAATATGGTTAAAGGAGGTTACCTCCCTAGGTCATGGGGTATCGAAGGATGGTATTAAGATGGGATCCTAAGAAGACAGATGTGATTAGAAATTGGCCTAGACCTTTGACCCTATTGCATATTAGGAGCTTCTTGGGCTTAGCGGGTTTGTGAATGAGTTCTCTTCTATTGCTTCTCCCATGATCAAGTTGACCCAAAAAAGGCTAAGCTTTTGTGGACCGTTGAGTGTGAAAAGAGTTTCCAAATCTTGAGGCATAAGTTTGTGTCCACTCCTATCTTATCTTTACCGGAAGGGGGTGGAAGGGTTTGTTGTGTATTATGATGCTTTTAGAGTTGGATTGGGTTGTGTTCTAATGCAAAATTGTAAGTTCATAGCCTATGCTTCCAGGAAATTCAAGGTGCATGAGAAGAACTACCCTACCCATGATCTTGAACTTGCCGTCGTGGTGTTTGCATTAAATATTTGGTGTCATTACTTGTATGGGGTGCATGTTGATGTGTTCATTGATCATAATTTCCTCCAATATGTCTTCACTCAAAAAGATCTTAGCTTAAGACAAAGGATGTGGTTAGAACTTCTTAAGGATTATGACATGAGTGTGCATTATCGTCCTGGTAAGGCTAGTGTTGTGGCGGATGCCTTGAGTAGGGTGTCTATGGGTAACCTAGCACATATTGATAGTGATGTTATTGTTTTGATGGTTCTAAATTTTTATTGATTGATGAGGCAAGAGCTAAACAAGATCTTGAACCCGCTTTGTTGGGATTGAAGGCATTGGTGAAAGATGATAAGGTGGAGGTTTTCTCCCAAGGGAGAGATGGTACCCTTAGGTACCAAGGTAGTTTGAGTATGCCTTGTGTTGATGGTTTTAGGGAGAAAATCCTTGATGAGGCCCATAGTCAATCTGATTCTATTCACCTCGATTCTACCCAATGTATAGATATTTGAAAGATCTGTATTGGTGGGGAGGCATAAAGGGAGACATTGCCAAATTTGATTCTGGTTGTCATAGTTGTCAACAAGTTAAAGTCGAAAAACAAAGGTCGGGTGGCCTAACCCAGCACATGGAGATTCCTACTTGAAAATGGGAGGTGATTAATATTGATTTTGCGGTTGGGTTGCCCAAGACTAGAAAGGGTTTTGAATCCATTTGGGTTACTATTGATAGGATGAAAAATTGGCTCACTTTTTATCGGTTAAGACTACTTATGGTGTCCAATAATATGCTGAATTGTACATTCATGACTTGGTGAGATTGCATCGGGTACCCTTGCCTATTATATCCGATCGCGGTGCTCAATTCACTCCACTTTTAGAGGTTTTTTCAAAGGGGTCATGGTACAAGAGTTAAACTAAGTACCACATTTCGCCCTCTAGCGGATAGCCAAGCTGAAGGAACTATCCA
>JAPFFP010074446.1:0-23574 GCA_026153255.1 Solanum medicagineum | reverse complement strand
AAAGGGTCCAACACGGACTATTGGCGGTAAGGTTCCGAAAACCAATGTTGGAACTATAACTGAGAGAATGCTTATAGAGATAACCGTGGGGGTTATTTTGAGAGAGATAGAGTTCCTGAAATTGATGGGGTTGACGAGATAGGTATAGGAATGGTCCTTATGTACCACCTCACAATCATAATGTCAGGGCTAGTAGTTTGAGGATTGAAGATATGTTTGACCAATTGATGAAAAAGGGCAAAAAACAAGATGAGACTTTAAAGGGGATAAAGTCTGACATTTCAAGTATCAATCAGAAAATAGAGTCTCATTTGGTGGCCATTAAAACAATTAGAACAACAATTCGGCCAAGTTTTGACTCAATTGAATCAATGCCAAAAAGGTACATTGCCATGCAATATGGTGCAAAACCCGAAGAATGAGGGGCATTGTATGGCAATCATGACCAGGGCAGGTAAGAGCACTATTGACCCTCTATACCGAGTGAAGTAGAAGATGTGTGTGAGAAGGAAATCATAAAAAAGGGTGTTCTCCAGAAAGAAGATTGTGTAAAGAATGGGATAGGTGATGTGGTTGGGGAGTTGAAGAAGTATAAGACTTTCCCAAGACCTCCTCCCCCTTTTCCCTCAAAGATTCAAAAAGAGGGAAGAAGAAAGCTCAAGCACTTCATTGCCATGGTCAAGCAATTATCGATAAACATCCTGTTGATTGAAGCTTTAGAGAAGATGCATGGTTATGTAAGATACATAAAGACTTGGTTACGAAAAACAGACTGTGAGTCAAGAGCTCTCTAAGGATCTCCAACATTATAGTGCCATCAGTTATAAGTCATTTGCTCAAAAGCATGAAGATGGAGGTTCTTTCATTATACTATGCACTATAGTAGAGGTGGAATTTGCAAGGGCTTTTTGTGATATGGGTGCAAACATCAACTTAATACCATTGGCAATCATCAGGAAACTTCGCTTGGGAACTCCTACTCCCACAAAGATGCGGTCATTAATGGCGAATAGAACAGTCAAGAGACCTGTGGGAGTACTTTATGATGCTTTGATTAAGGTAGAAAAATTTATATTTCCTGCAAATTTAATTATTCTTGACTGTGAAGTTGATTTCGTTGTTCCTAATTTTTTGGGGAGGCCTTTCATAGCTACTGGTTGCACTCTGGTTGACATGGAGAAAGAGCTACTCATATTCAGATTTGGTGAAGAAGAGGTCATCTTCATTGTTTGTCAACAAGCAAGGAAGGACTGTGATCTGAGGCTAGTTTTAGTTATAGAGACTGTTGATAATGATGAGTCAGAGGTACCACTTGAGCTACGATTGAGTGTTGAGACTTTGGAGGCAGTATTGATGAACTTTGATGGTGAAAATATCCCAAATTAAGAGGAAACAATAAATACTCTACGGGTGTCAGTCGCCCTAAAAACCAAATGAAGTTGGAGCTAGATTTGCAGAACTGAGAAATGCCACCCATAAAGCCCTTTATAGAAGTTCCACGGTGTTCGAATTGAAAGAAATTCCATCACATTTGAAGTATGTATTCGTGGGAGAGAACAACACTTTTCCGGTCATCATAGCTGTGAATTTGAATGATGGCAAGCAGATTCCCTTGTAACAATGCTCAAAAAATTCCAAAGGGCTATTGGATGGACTATCGCAGATATTTTTGGTATTGCTCTTGGGATTTGTACTCAAACAATTCAGTTAGTCAAGGACTACAAGCTAAGTACCAACATCAAAGGCATATGAATCCTCCTATGCAAGAGGTGGTTCACAAGGAAATCATGAAGTGGTTAGATGCGGGAGAAATCTACCCAATTGCTGACAGTGAATGGGTGAGCCTGGTACAGTGTGTTCCAAAAAGAAAGGGTATCACAATGGTGCCTAATGCTAAAAATGAATATATCTTTATGAGGCTAGTCACTAATGGAGATTGTGTATGGTCTAGAGAAAGCTTAATGCCTCAACAGAGAAGGATCACTTTCCTATACATTCATGGATCAGATGCTTGATAGACTTGCAGAAAAATGGAGGTACTGTTTCCATGATGAATATTTTGGCTATAATCAAATCGTCATTGCCCTAGAGGATAAGGAGAAAATAAATTTTACATGTCTCTATGGCACCTTCGCATTTAAGAGGATGCCATTTTCATTGTGTAATGATCCAGCATCATTCCAAAAGGTGCATGATGTCCATTTTCTCAGATATGGTAGAGAGTATTATTGAAGTCTTCATGGATGATTTCAGCGTGGTTGGACACTTATTTGAGGATTGCTTGGCATAGTTGCATGATGTGTTGTGAAGATGTGTAGACAGTCATCTGGTGCTAAACTGGGAAAAGTGCCTTTTTATGGTTAAAGAGGGTATTGTGTTGGGCCATAGAATATCTGATAAAGGCATTGAGGTCGACAGGGCTAAAGTTGAAGTGATTGAGAAGCTTCCACCACCTATCTCAGTAAAGCGTGTTTGGAGTTTGTTAGGGCATGCAAGATTTTATAGAAGGTTCATAAAAGACTTCTCTAAAATTTCACACCCATTAGGCAAATTGTTGGAGAAAGATGCTATGTTCATGTTTGACGATGCATGTATGCAAGCCTTTGAAAAGTTGAAAAAAGAGATTGATCTCAGTATCGACTATTATAGCTCCTGATTGGTCCAAGCCATTTGAAATCATGTGTTATGCAAGTGGGGTTGCTTTAGGCATGGTATTGTGAAAACGCAAAGAGAAAATCTTAGACCCCATATATTACGCTAGTAAAGCCCTGAATACAGCTCAAAAGAATTACACTGTCACAGAGCAAGTGTTTCTTGCGGTGGTCTTTGCATTCAAAAAGTTCTGGTCATATTTGTTGGGAGCCAAAGTGGTGTTACATACAGACCACTTGGCACTTAAGTATTTAATGGCCAAAAAAGGATGTGAAGCCAAGGTTGATAAAATGGGCGCTCCTTTTACAAGAGATCAACTTCGATGTTATAGAAAAGGGTCAGAAAATTAAGTTGCAGAACATTTATCCAGATTAGAAGATGGGGCAATGATGTAATTTGATGATGGCCTGGAGATAAATGACTCTTTTGCTGATGAAAGAATATTAGTGGAATCACATGATCTTGTACCTTGGTTTGCAAACTATGCAACCTATCTAGTGATTGATGTTGTAACACCTGACTTAAGAATGCACCAACACTTCAAGTTTATGCAAGATGTGAGGAAGTTCTTTTGGGATGACCCATACTTGTTTCATATATGTGATGATGGGATTATCCATTACTGCGTCCCTGAGGTGGAAATGATGAGCATACTTGAAGCATGCCACTCATCACTAGTGGGTGGGCATCATAGTGGGATTCTAACATGCCACAAGATTTTACAATGTGGGTATTATTGGCCTACGATCCACTAAGATGCTCATGACTATGCCAAAGCGTGTGACAGGTGCCAAAGAGAAGGTGGAGTTATGCACAAGCATGAGCTCCCTCTAAATCCTATTTTGGTGATTGAGTTATTTGATGTATGGGGTATAGATTTCATGGGACCATTTGTTAGCACACATGGGAACAAGTACATCTAAGTAGGTGTGGATTATATATCGAAGTGGGTAGAGGCCGTGGCGCTACCTAACAATGAGGGTAAAAGTGTCACAACATTCCTCAAAAGAAAAATCTTCTCTGGATTCGGTACTCCTCGAGCTATCATCAGTGATGGAGGATCACACTTTTGCAATAGACTCTTTAAAGCTCTTCTTGAAAAGTATGAGTGAAACTAGAGCAGCGACACCTTATCAGCCTCAAACAAGTGGGTAGGTGGAAGTGTCAAATAGGAAATCAAGCAAATCTTATCCAAACCAATAAATAAAAACTAGACAGATTGGTCAAAGAAGCTTGATGATGCACTTTGGGCATACCGGGATGCATTTAAAACCCCTATCAGCATGTCCCCTACCATCCTTTCTTTGGGAAAGCATGTCATTTTTCGGTAGAACTTGAACATAAAGCCATATGGGCATTAGAAAAGTTGAAACTTGATTGGCATAATGTTGTGCCAGTCTAGGTTGAGCCAAATTAATGAACTTGATGAATTTCGGCTAAAGGCATATGAGAGCTCGTCGTTGTACAAACAACGAATGAAATTTCAACATGACTGTCGGATAGAAAACCATCAGTTTGCACCAGGGGATTTGGTGTTGCTCTACAATTCAAGAATAAGATTGTTTTGTGGAAATCTTAAAACCAGATGGATGGGCCCTTTTGAGTAGCACGTGTCTTTAGTCATGGGGCCATTGAGATGGAGTGACTAGGTGGAAGAACTTTCAAAGTCAATGGTCAAAGAGTCAAGTTTTAATGGGAGACACGAAGGAGATCAAGACAGTGGAAGAGGTGACCTTGAAGAGATATGAGGTATTAAACCTTCTACGTTATACTGTGACAATAAATCAAGTGCTGCTTGGGAGGCAACCAAAGGTATGATCCGTTGTATTTATTTTGATTTTGATATTGTACATTGAGGAAAACGTAAAACTTTTTTGATGGGGTGTGGGTATCCATGGACTATGGTTAAGTCAAAGTAGCTTTTAGACCATAACTATCCCAAATTTTGATCTCGAGGTTTTCTTGCATATGTTGTTTTTCTTCATGGATATTTAAATTTTGTTAAACCAGCATATTTAGGATGTTTTAGATAATATTTGTAGTATTTAGTAGTTAAACTTATGTAATATATCTTGTTTTTGATGTTTTATGAAATATCTTTTTGGTGCCCATCAAAAGTTTTGAGTAGTTGCTATATTGCAACCATGCATGTTTGTTTGATTTGGTAAGTATTTGTTCTGATTAAATGAGGGCAATTTGATACATGAAGCATGATCTGATTTTGTTCTGTTAGCTATGTATGCAATGTCATATGTGCGTGAGCTGATTTTGTTATGTGCTTGCATTGTGTACTAATTCAGAACTTTCCTTCTTACTTTAAGTTTGACTAGAGATTATATGGACTAGGAAGGGATCTCAGGCCCTTGTTCTTTGAATTAGTCTACTTTGACCTAAATGACCAACCAAATGAGAAATTCATCCCTTATTCCAAATATTTGAGTCTTATATGTACCATTTCTTTATTAACACCTGATTAGCTTTGTTTAGTGAAATACCTTGAGATTTACCCTGGTCTATGCTTGAACATTGTGAACATTGATTTAGACATAAAACCTACGTTGAGGGTGGCTACCAAAAGTTATCCTGGTTTGGAAAATAGACATTGTGCACTTCGAGATAAGCTAAAAGCCTAAGTTGAGGGTACCTAGTATAAGTGTAAAATAGCAAAAATGAGGTGGTGAGTTGGAAATAGGAAGAAAAAGAGGAAAATCATGTACCGGGTGAAAGAAAAAGAAAAGGATGCCTTAGATTGAGTTGAAAAAGCAAAATGATATGTGAAAAATGAGTTAAGAGCTGAAAATATGAATAAATTTCCCGGAAAATCTTTAATGTGAAGACGAAAGTGAGAATAATGTGGAAATGATTGAGTGTCAAGGTGAAAGTGTCAAAAAATGTGGGTCAAGGTTGGCCTTTAGTCAATAATTGTCCAAAATATCATGCCAAAGCCCCATGAGCCTACGTTTACGAGCTTATAAAGTCTTAAAATGATCATAGCTCAATCAGTAAAAAGTTTAGGTCATGAGTATATAGTCAAGCCTATGACATTAGTCTTCATGAATGAATGTCATTTGTGAGAGTGAGTATGCTCGCACAGTCCCAAGGTTAATTCCTGAAATTTTCATTGAGAGCTAAAAGGGACTTCTTTCTTGTGAGGGCATTTGCATTGCATTTTCAACATTTTACTTATTCAGTAATTGTAGATTGTTGATATTTCTTTGCTTGTCATAGTTGTGTTATCAGATGCATCGATATGGTTTCGTTTGCTAAATAGCTACGGAAATCTGTTTTGAAAAAGCTAATATGGGTACCTATGTTGGATTTTTTAGTATGGTATATGCCATTGAGTTGATTGCTATGTGTAACTTTATTATCAATTTAGATTGAGTCGTCGCTTGAGAACAAGCAACAATGCTAAGTTAAAGGTGTTGATGTGCCACTAAAATACAACACATATGCTATCAATTTTACGGTTTTTATGTGTTTTTGTGTTTGTTTTTGCAGAAAAAATAGGTTAGCGCAATTTTGGGAAAAGTTGAAGATTTTGCTGATATTTAAGACATATGGGACCTTCTATGATTCATAGCTCAATCTATGACCCGTAGAGGTGGTCTCTGTAACTACCTCAAAAAGTGCCCGAAAATGTTCCTCAAAAGTGCCTGGAACTGTAATTTCCATATATCTCAAAATCCGTGATTTATTTTGGAAATCTGACTTCATATTCTTGTTCAGGGGATCTTGAGTGGTAAATGGGCCTAACCCCGATTTTATAGTAATCGTAGAAAAATCTAAATTTTAAAAGTGAGCTCGAAAACAGTGTTCCTGCGCGTTCTTAACGTGATACGCCCCTGTACTTTTTGATGTCCAGCTTTTAATCTCGGTCCAAGACTTTTAGTCATGTGCATAAGTGTTCCTATACATGAAAATACCTATATTTAGCCTTATTTCACCCTCATATCATTTAAGACATTCCCCAATACTCACTCAAACACTTAGTCTTATATTTCTCTCAAAATTTAAGTGCCAAAACCCTCTCCGAATCTTAAGGATTACACTCAAGCTTCAAGTCTCTATTTCCAATCTTCATCATGTTCATCTCCAAAGTTAAAGTATGTGGGCTTTTTTCATGGGTTCCTTTCACCCATGATGCCCAAGATTCGGTTTACTCTAATTTGCATTATTTAAAGTTGATTTACTCATGGGTCTCATTTAATTATGAAATCCGTTGCACACTATATTGGAGTTTATGAAATTGTGACTATTTTACTATGTTTTAGGCTATAAATCTTTGATCTATCTTAATATTTGATGAAGGGTTTTGATGTATATTATTTGAGGGTGTTACCAAGTATCTATTGATGATTTTATATTGGATTTTCAATCATATTAGCACTCTTGAATTGCATGGTTTGACACTAGCATCACAGACCCGCTAAGTGTTTGATAAAATCATTTTTTAAGGATTCTTTAAGTTTTGATGATCTGTTGTTTGAGTTATGAGACAAGTGACTCTGTGATGATTATGAGCTTTCTAAAGATGTGTTTAAATCATGAAAATGTTGAAGATGTTGTAGGGCTGGATTAAGCCCCTTTCTTAGGATTATACCTCTTGTGAGCCTTTGATGTTGATGTTATTGAAAGGATAATGTTGATGATGACCCATTTTATGATTGAAGTTAGGCTCACCATTTGAGGTTAATGATGTTGAGAGGTACTCGTGCCCTGTCTCTATTTTTATTGCAAGTTAGTAAAGTATTATTATCTTATATATTCCGTGGGATTAGACTTAGCACCGAGTAGACTAGAGGCGAGTCCCCAAGTCCTAAAACTACATGCCACCATAGGTGAAGGGATTAGAGGTGAGTGCCCAAATCTATAAGAGGTGAGTACCCTAAATATGAGGGCTTAAGGAGAGTACTCGAGTCCGAGCTTGAGGCGAGTACCCGAGTCCAAGAATTAGAGGCGAGTACCGGGTTCACTTAAGGTTTAGTGGATCCACTTAGGCATTAGGAGGTTCACCTTAGTAACTGCCCTCTTTCCTCTGATGTGGGGTTGACATCAGGATTCTGAGTTGTAGCTTACTTGGTCTTAATTTATGTCGGTTGAGGTTTCTTCCCACAATATATATTATGAACTATACAAGTTGATTTGGATTATACGCATGGTTTTACTTCATACATGATTCATACATGTCATACTATCAGTATGTTATTCATTGCTTATGATTATGCATTTCGCTTATGATGCCTACCTCTTGTTGCATTGCGTCCCGCATACTTAGTACATTCAAACGTACTAACGCATACTCTATGCCTACATGATCTCACCATGTAGGAACCAGTACACCCCTTGATCATCCTCCTCCTCCACGTGATTAGTACAATTGTCTCTCAAGCTTGTTGGTGAGTCCTCCATTCTGGGGACATTACTTATTATCTCTCGCTATGTACCAAAGCTATCTTTCCTTTATTTAACTATTGGTTGTGAGGGTGAGCCTGGTTGTTTGACATGGCCCACGCACTTATCCATGCAGTAGAAGTGTTGTTGTACATGTTATGTATCTATGCTATGATCGTTGACTCTCTTGTTTACTTGATGTTATGATATGGAAGTTTACCCTTAGTCCCAATTCCCTTATTTATGTTTATCTCTCATTGTCATTTTAATTGCTTCTGCAGCCAAGGATGTGTAAAGATATGCTATCAGGCTTATTTAGGGTTCCTTCGGGTTCCCCATTCGTCGGTCACATCTAGGCCCTAGGTCCAAGGCTTAACAAAGATGGTATTAGAGCAGTAGGTTGTTAGATGCTTGGAGTCCAACACACCGCGTTTATTAGAGTCTTATTCATGATTGTGTTGTGCACCATGAATAGGGTTGGAGTAAGTTTTCTCTCCTAATGATTGTCTTTTCTATGCTAGATCATGTCTAACACAAGAGAAAGAAGAGCCCGCTTGCCTGAAGAACAATCGAATCATGGAGAACTCCACGATGCACTTACTATGTTAGCTCAAGTTGTGGCTAATCTGGCCAACCAAGGGGCCTAAGCCCCTCATGCTTCTACTTCGGCATCTCGAGTGAGGGCTTTATGAGGATGAATCCACTGGAATTCTATGGATCTATGGTAGAGGAGGACCTTCAAGAGTTCATTGATGAGGTTTACAACGTATTGGCTATCATTGGAGTTAGATCGGAGGAAAAGGTGGAGTTGGCATCTTACCAACTCAAAGGAAAGCACAAATATGGTTCAATCAATGAAAGGAAGAGAAGGGGGTTAACCATTTCGTTCTATGGGAGGAGTTCATGGCGACTTTTCTTAATCGGTTCTTCCCTCTTGATCTTCGGAAAGCTAAATTGGTAGAGTTCATGAACTTGAAACAAGGATCTTTGAGTGTGAAGGAGTACGCCCTCAAGTTCAACCAACTCTCTTACTATGCTTCTCAACTTGGTTGTTGACCCAAGTCAAGTTCGTGATGGGTATCTCCGATTTGGTGAGTGAAGAATGTTGTTCCGCTATGTTGATTAGTGATATGGATTTGTACCACCTCATGATTTATGAGAAACAACTTAAGAGGGAGAAGCTTAGAAAGAGAAAAAGTGAAGGGTCTAAGAGGGCTCGATTTGATGTTAGCTTCAGAGGCCAAGAGTCCTATGATGCTCCAAACAAGAGGGTTGCTAAGGATGGGGTGTTCAACCCTAAGTATCAAGGTAAAGGTGTTGGTGGGCAATCTCCTCTTACATGTGACAAGTGTGGAGGGTACCACCGAGGAGATTGCTCAGCCAATTCGGGTGTGTGTTTTAGATGTTTGTGGAATGGATCATAAGATGAGGCATTATCCGTAGGTCCCTAAAGACTATACGTATGGTCATCGATGTACTCAACCATACCCCTCTAGGTGTCACTAGACTTGGCTTGGTGCTTCACGGGTAAGTTGAAGGTTTTGATTTTGATGGATCCGGGTTCCTCTATACCATGCATTATTCTTTTTTGGTTGTTTATAACCCTCTTGTGTGCTCCAAGTTGTTATGTGAACCTTTGATGTCCTCTCGTTGAGTATATTGTTGCTAAGGATGTTCATAGGTGTTGTTACATGTTTATCTTGCCTTAGGTCTTGCATTGTGACTTGTTGGAGTTGATACGGTAGAATTGATGTCATCCTTAGGGTGGATTAGTTGCATGCATATTATGTCCTCATAGATATTAGAACCGGTAGAGTTAGAACTCGACTCCTTATGAACCCGTCTTTGAGTGGGAGGTTGTCAAGTGGTAGCAAAGGAGGTAGGTCCATTCTTGTCTTAGGGTCCAATTGATCTCTAAGGGTTGCCCTATCTTCTTATTGTGTAGGGTCTTGTCTTATGATTTTGGTTGGACTTAGTTTGTTGGATTGGAGGTTTTATTGGTTTGAGTACTTGTATATCGTGTTTCCAATGAGTGTAGAACCCGTAAGGTTGTAATATGAAGGTTAAGGATGGTCAGTTTATTTGGTCAACTACAATAGGTTAGTCAGTTCTCTAGGCTTAATCTTTGTTTCAAGTTTTGTTTCTAAGTGAGGATGAGGGTAGGTGATATTCCCGATTCCAAGAACTATAGGTGAGTACCCAGTTCACATAAGGCTTAGTGGATCCACTTAGGCATTAGGAGGTTCACCTTGGCAAGTAACTTTCCCTTTTCCTCTGATGTGGGGTTGACATCGGGATTCCGAGTAGCAGCTCACTTGGTCTTATTTTATGTCGGTTGAGGTTTCTTCCCACACTATGTATTATGAACTATTCAAGTTGATTTGGATTGTAAGCATGGTTTTATTTCATACATCATTCATGCATGTCATATTGTTAGTATGTTATTCATTGCTTATGATTATGTATTTCACTTGTGTTTCCTACCTTTTGTTTCATTGCGTCAGACATACTTAGTACATTCACATATACTAACGCATGCTCTATGCTTACATGATGACACCATGTAGGAACCGATGTATCGCTTGATCATCCTCCTCCTCCACGTGGTTAGTACGATTGTTTCTCAATCTTGTTGGTGAGTCCTCCATTCCAGGGATGGTGCTTATGATCTCTTGCTATGTACTAAAGCTATATTTCCTTTATTGAAGTATTGACTTGAGGTTTAGCTTGGTTGTTTGTTGTGGCCCCTGGTCTTATCTATGTAGTAGAGGTGTTGTTGGTCATGTTATGTATCTATGCTATGAGCCTTGACTCTCTTGTTTCTTGATGTGATGATATGGAAATTTAGCCTCAGTCCCAATTCCCTTGTTTATGCTTATCTCTTATTGTCATTTTAATTGCTTCCGTGACTAAGGATGTGTAATGATATGTTATGAGGCTTGTTTCGGGTCCCTTTGGGTTCCCCATTCGCTGGTCATGTCTAGCCCCTAGGTCCCTGGCGTGATAGTCTCATAGGAACTTACAGTGTTTAAAAGCAAAGTCTAAAAATTTGAAGTTCAGCAATATGAGCCCCAGGTACGAGTCATAGTCCCTTCTACAAATCGTAAAGGGTGGGATGGTAGCAACTTTCAGTGTTGATCAAGATTGGACCATGAAATCCAAATGTGGACTACGAGAAGGCAATACGAGTCGTGGGCCAGACTACTACTCGTAGAGGTATATCGTAGTAGTGATGTCCAAAATGCAAGATGCTGACCACGAAAGCCCGACTATGGCTCGAAGCGCACACTACGAGTCGTAACTGGGAGCAGTAGAAGCCGCCGACCAACTTTTCTAATTAATATAGGGATTCATTTGTAAATACTATAAATTGTATATTTAGGCTTTTAGCAGTAGTTTTTTGAGTTTTTGAAGATTTTACATAGAGATTTTCAGAGAGCAAAATTATTAGAGAGTAGATTCTTAGGGTTTATCTTTGGAGACTCAAATTTGGAGATTAGATTCGCTCGTGGATTCACTTCATCTTTCAAGCTTGTGATTCTTAATACAAAATGGGTTTTATTGTTCTTCAATCTTCTTGGGTAAGAAATTTACTATGTCTTCTTCGTACATTGTTGATTTATTTTCCCAAGTAATGTGTGGCTAAACCCACAACATGGGGTTGTCGGAACAAGGAGAATCTAATTTAGAAAACCCGGATTGTTTGCACTCCTTGAGTTGGGTATTTACATGTATTAGTCATTTCTCTTCATTTTGCATGTTGTTTAATGGTTGCCAACATTATACCCCACCTAGTGTCATGATCCTGATCCAGGTAATAATGAATAGGAAATGGGAATGGTTAATAGGATTCGATGATGTGTTCTCATTTTATCAACCGAACCCGGCCAAGGTGAGGTTGACTGGGACAATGGGTAATGGTTTGTTTGTCAAGCTATGGAGGCCGGCCAAGCCCCATTTGAAATTCGACCATCACCTTCAGCAGAGTGATGGAAAATCATAAATTATCGTCCTACATGCAATGTCCTAATTAAGGTTGTGTTATCCTGGAAGACTAAGTTAGTGAATCATGGGGAACACAATTACACAAGTAGCTCTTCAATTTGATTGTCTCTCCATTCTATTAGTTTAGTTTAATTTCCTACAAATCATTGCAAAAGCCCCCCATTTTAGAGTATCAAGTAGTTGATGTTTGAATTGATTATTGGTGATCCAAGTTGCAAAAGTGCCATAGTCCCTATGGGAATTGGCCCTAATCTTTGTTAGGTTCTTTACTATTGATGATCTCTTAGACCTCGAAACATAGGTCAATATTGAGTGTTCATCATTTTTCCCCTCCAAGTCGGGTATTCTCTTCATTAAATTGATAAGCTATGTGGGTTTTGATTATGGGAACCTTTCTCTCACAAGCTCATCCATTTCCTCTCCAAGTGTTTTCCAAGTTAAGGATTTTTATGAAGATTTCATTAACTGTTCGCATGACATGATTATAAACAAAACTATGATGATATTATGGTGAGCATATGTTATTTTTCTTGTATAATCTTATGAAACGATAAGTCATGAGAAATATGTGATTTAAGATGAGGGTTTATGATTCCCTAACTATGCTTTGCTATGATAAGGTGGGTTATTTTCCATGATTTTATAAAAAAGTGGTTTTTCTACTCTACTCATGTCTAAAGATATTGTTCTTGCATGGTTTCGAGCACAAATGCATACTCACTACGTTTTATTAAATCATGAACCAAGCTTGTTATGTTGACAAAGGCTTTATGGCAAGATATGTGATTCACGAATGATATAAATTGTAAAGGGCTATTATGTATGCTCTGAATTATGAGAATGTTATTAAAGTGATGAAAAGTTTTGAAGCTCAATCTTTGATAAGATGAAGCCTTGGCTTTTATGAGTTGCTCCATGAACTATGAGGATATTGAAATGTTTATAAGAATAATTTGATTATTCCTTGCAACTGTGACCTAGCACTGAGTGGACTATGGTAAATAACCATTGTCCCATAGCTATGTTGCCATCATAGGATTTTGAACTCGCTAAGGGATCCATATATCTTAAGTTACATGATTGACCAAAATGGGTGGTATTCCTGTACATCATATGTGAATCATCTACCGAAATGGTTGGTGTTATCGTAAGGTCAATAAAATGTGTATACCAAAAGGGGTGATGTTCTTGTAAGGTAACTATGAGACTTTCTCCAAAATGAGTGGTGTTCTTATAAGGTGGGTGTTTTGTCTACCTAGATAAGGTAGGCCACTCCTAAGTCTGATGTGGAGTGAACGTCGAGATATTAAGCAATAGCTTTCTTGGTCTTACATGTCGGTTATGGTCCCTTACCATCTATGTATAATATGCTACATGATTTGATCATTTATTTTACATAATTTGATCATGAGATTTAACATGCATGACATATTGAATTTACATTCATTGACTACGATTATGCATATTGTTAAATATGGCTTGTGTCCCTTGTTGCATTTGTACCTTGCATTGTTAGTACATTCCATGTACGAACGCATACTTTTACCTACATGATCTAACCATGTAGGAACCTAAGCATTGTACAAATCCTCCCCCTCCACGCGGCTAGGCGTTTCGATTGGAGATTTGCTTGGTGACTCCTCCATATTCGGGGACAAAATTCCACTTACATTTATGCCTTGTTAGACTCGGTTATTTTGGATATTACCTTTTGAGGTTGACCTTGGGAGATGTCTTGGTCCTCAACATATTAGAAATTTAGAGTGTGTTGTTGGATATTATGATGGTTATGTATTATTGTGCTTGACTCCTTATATTTTTATGTTATGAAAACATACCTTAGTCCTATGTTTCCCTTTTTGGGTTAAATGCTTGCCGATGATGATGAGATGGAAGTCCTAAGCTCCTAAACACCCCATAGCATGAGTCATGCTTATCAGCCCCTTAGAAATTATTTTCTTTGTGATAAATGCATATCCTCTTCCTTATATCATCCCTATAGCGTGAGTCCAAAGTCCCACTTCCCTTAGATATTATGTTTTATATGTTTTGTTGCTCTTTAATGCTTCCATAGACCAAGGATGTGCTTACATGCTTATGAGGCTTGTCTAAGATCCCACTCATGTTCCCATTCGCCATGTCGTAGCCTAATCGCTATGTCATAGTCTAAGCTCTAGGCTTAGGTCATGACAAGCTTTGTATCAGAGCACTAGATTTGTAAATTTTCCATAGAAATCCAATGCACTGCGTAGAATGTAGTCTTGTTCATAGTTGTGAAGCACGCTACAACTATGACTGAGAGCCTATGAGGCATTTTAGGGAATGGTTCACCTCTTCATACATACTTCTTGCTCTAGCTTTAACATAAGGTTTCCTACCTCTAACGAGCAACCTTTTTTCTCTTTTAGGTTAATCTGCCAAGGTGAATGGCACAAAGGCCCCTACTCCTGAGGATGAGTCAGCCCCTCTGACCCCACAAGTCCCTCAAGCTGAAGGACAAAGAGTAACCCATGTCGAGTATCAAAATATGGTCACCCTCTTGGCAAGGGATGTGGCCAATGAAGCGGCTCAAGCTCCTCATGCTCCTACACCGGCATCAAGGGTAACATATTTCACAAAGATGAATCCCCCCGAATTCCATGTCTCAAGGATAGAAGAAGACCCCCAAGAATTTATTGATGAAGTGTATAAGGTCTTGGCCATCATGTGGGTAAGTTGGGAAGGGAAAGCAGAACTAGCGGCCTACTAGGTCGAGGGCCTTGCTCAAATATGGTATAATCAATGGAACGGGGAGAGAGTGAAAAATGATGAGCCCATTCCATGGGAGCAATTTAAAGTTACCTTCCTTGATGGATTCGTACTAATTGAGCTAAGAGAAGCAAAGTTGGCAGAGTTCATGAATCTTAGGCAAGGATCTATGAGCGTGAGGGAGTATTCCCTTAAGTTCAATAACCTCTCGAAGTTTACTCCTCACTTGGTTGCTGACCCTCGGGCAAGGATGCACAAACTTGTGTCGGGTGTGTCTTACTTAATTAATTAAAAGTGCCATGCTTCCATGCTCATTGTGGATATGGATATATCGCGACTAATATCCTAACCAAACAACTTTAGGGGAAGAAACATAGAAAGAGACGAATGGGGGTCGGGTCTAAGAGGGCTCAACTTGATGGTGGATTCCAAGGTACTAAAGCTGGTCGTTTCCAACAAGGCCACAAATTTCGAGGCCAATGGTCCTCCAATGCCCAAGGCCAAAGATTTGCAAGTGATAGGGTTCCCAACCCAAAGGATCAAGGTGGTAATGGCGGTTGAATTCTTCCTAAGTGTGAAAGGTGTGGCAAGATTCATGAACGTAGATGCTATAGAGATATTCGTGCTTGCTTCGGGTGTGGAAACATGGACCACTAGGTTGTGGATTGTCTAAAGAATGGTAGGGATGGTTGTTCTCAAGGACAAGTTGCTCATGGTGATCAAGGAGCACAAGATGGTGTAACGACCCAAGCCTAGGGCCTAAACAGGACAGAGCGAATGGGAACCCGAAGGGACGCTAGACAAGCCTCTTAGCATATCATTCACACATCCTTGGTCGCGGAAGCAAAAAAAACAACACAAGAGATATAAAAAGGTAAGCGGGACTAAGGGAACTCTTGATATTTATAAAATCATAAAAGAGTGTAGATGATAGCATAAGTACATCAAATATCCAACAAAACCTCTAACATGGAATGGAACGGGATCCAAGACACTTTCTGGGCTCACCCTCATAGTAACAAGCATTCAACATAAATAAATATCAAATAGAAAGAGTAGCATAGATAGTATCCTTGGACTTGAGGACTCACCAAAGCTTATCTTCCGAAGTACCAAACTAGCCACGTGGAGGATGATCAAAAGGTGCTCCGGTCTCTACATGGTATATCATGTAGCCATTGAGTATGCATTAGTAAATTTGAATGTACTAAGCATGTAGGATGCAGTGCAACAAGACATAAGCCAATATAGTCAAAATGCATAATTATAGGAAATGGATAAGTATAATATCAATATGGCATGCATGATCAGTCTTGAAGGAAAACATGTTTGGCAATCATACACTTGCTTAGTAAATATTACATGTGTGAGAAGAAACCATAACCGGCATAGACCAAGTGAACTACTACTTGGAATCCAAGGCATGTCACCCCCTTATAAGGTGATTGAGGCATGTCACCCCCTCGACAAGGTGATTAAGTTATGTCACCCCTCAACAAGGTGATTGAGGCATGTCACCCGCTCAACAATGTGATTGAGGCATGCTACCCCTCAACTTGGTAATTGAGGCATGTCACCCTCCCCCCCCCCTAACAAGGTGATTGAGGTATCTCACCCCTCAACAAGGAAATTAGGGCATGTCACCCCCTCAACAAGGTTATTGAGGAATGTCACCTCCTCAACAAGGTGTGGTGTACTTGCAAAATCATATATACTTTTCAAGAATTCAATACATACGTGGAAACCCTAAATCATCATAAAGTCACCTGACTTGTAAATCATGTAATTGATCATTAATAACTTGAGGAGCCTTGTCAAGACATTTTAGCAAACACTTGGTGGGTTTATAATGCTTGTTCAAAATCATGTAATGAAAGAGTGAAATATTATGAGAAATCTCAATACAAATCAACCTACCAACATATAGTAAGACCCTCATGTAGGGTAACTTGAAATCCATCATCAAATCACATAATAGGTCATAGTTTCATAGCTCAAAACATGCATAGTGTCAATAGACAAGACCAATTTATGGTATAATCTTGAAATAGATAGACATGCATAATCAGTCAACATTTCATAAAATACCAACATAATTTATAATCATAATTCATAACAAGAGACACCCATAGATGATACAACTTGAAAATATACAATTTCATAAAAAGGAAGATTGGGCTCTATGGGTGAAGGACCCAATAGATGAAGCCCACAGACCTCAAATGTGGGTTTTCTTGAGATGAGCTTGAAGAAAACATAGAGCTTGAAGAGAATCCTTGAGTTCCAAAGTTAAGCCTAAAATACTTGAAATTTGAATGAGATATTTGGTTAAGTCTCGGAGAGGTTTTTGTGAGAGTTTTGAGTCATATAGAGTTGAAAGATTGCTAACTATAGGTGTTTTCATGCATAAGTGGCACGGGGTTATGACCCTAATGCCCTTGGCAGACAAAGAAAAATTAAGGGAGGTCCGCGTCTGGTCCGCGACGCGCACCCAACGCAAATTAACAAATAACACTGATTCGAGCCCAGTCCGCGTAGCGGCCTGGTTGCGGAGGCACACTGAAAATTGAAAATTAGCAAATTTTATTTTCACCATGGGTCCTCTAAAATCTGGCTTATACCGATTTTCCACTTAATTTTTCCCCCTGATCGAGTATATAAAGTCAGATTTTCGATATCACACATGGGTTATGAGATATATCAAAAAATATGATTATGGGCATTTTCGATTCACATTTTTTGTGCGTTTCAAATATCTCCCCCTAGGAACATTCGTCTCCGAATGTCAAAGAAACGTGCATAAGAGAAGTAATCATGAAAATTTCAGCCCGACATGAGTGCAACAAATGCATTTAAACATCATTTCAAAAGGTCCCAAGATGAGTGTCAAAAATCACCATAAACTTGTTACCATGAACATGAGTACATGCAAAATGACATAAGGCTGAAACATAAGACTTGAAATCACATAGAGGACTTAACTTAGTACCTTTGGTTTGAGTAGAGTGGAAGAGATATGGATATCGCTTTCTCATGTCTGCCTCGGCTTCCCATATGGCACTTTCAACTTGCTGGTTCCTCCAAAGGAACTTGACGAAAGTTACATCTTTATTCCTCAGCCTCTTCACTTGTCTATCAAAAATCTCCACCGGGACCTCCTCATAGGTAAAATTATCTCCTATAACACCCATAACATCCAAGAGCACTATAGCAATTGGGTCACCCACACACTTTTCAACATGGACACATGGAAGACCAGATGAACTATGCTCATCTCCATAGGCAACTTCAACTCATATGAAACCTTATGGACTCTTCTCAAAACTTTATACGGACCCATAAACCTTGGGCTTAACTTCCCCTTTGTGCCAAACTAGACCACACCCTTCATGGGTGAGACTTTCAAGTAAACCCAATCACCAACCATAAACTCAAGATCTCTTTTTCTCGCATCGGAGTAGGACCTTTTTGTCTACTTCTGGCTATTTTCAATCTCTGCCTTATCAACCTCACCTTTTCCAAGGCCTCCATGCCAAAATCCGGACCTAGAAAAGCCATCTCCACCACTTCAAACCACCTAACTACGGATCTACAATGTCTACCATATAAAGATTCAAATGGAACCATACCAATATTTGACTGGTAGCTATTGTTGTAAGAAAACTCAATGAGTGGAAGATGTTCATCCCAACTACCCTTGAACTCCAAAACAAAAGCTCTATGCATATCCTCAAGGGTTTCGATACTCCTCTAGGCTTGACAATCCGTTTGGGGATGAAAAGTCATACTAATCTTAACTTTTGTACCAAGACCTCTTTGGAAAGACCTCGAAAAGTGAGATGTGAATTGGGCACCATGATCCAAAATGATCGACAAGGGAACCCCATGAAATATAACCAACTCGTCTATATACAACTTGGCATAATCTTCGGCACCATAAGTAGTTTTGACCGGTAGGAAGTAAGCCGACTTTGTCATTCCATCCACAACAACCCAAATAGAGTCAAAATATCCTAGTCTTAGGCAACACAACCACTAAACCAATGTTGATCTCTTCCTACTTCCAAGTAGGAATTTCTATATCTTGGGCTAGGACACCCGACCTTTGGTGTTCGGCTTTTACTTGTTGGCAATTGCAACATCAAGAAATGAACTTAGCGATGTCCCTCTTCATACAACCCCTCTAATACACTTCCCTCAAGTCATAATACATCTTTGTAGAACAGGTGGGAATGGAATAGGATGGATTATGGGCCTCCTTCATGATGAATTATCTTAAGTCATCCACATTTGGCACACACAATCCACCTTGGTACCTAAGGTTACCATCTCCCCTTGGGAGAAAACCTCCACTTTAACATCTCTCATAGAGGCCTCCAATCTAGCAAGGCTGGGTCAAGTCTTGTTTTTCTTTACCATCTCAATCAAGGAGAATTTAGAACCATCTACAGCCACTACACTACCATTATCGACTTCATCCAACCTAACCCTTAATCTAGCTAATTGGTGTGATTCTATAGCTACCTCTTTGCCACCATCATCAGCATGAGCTAGACTACCCAAAGGCACCCTACTTAGAGTATCGGCCGCAACATTAGCTTTGTTGGGGTGATAATGCACACTCATATCATAATCTTTAAGGAGCTCCAAAAATCTTCTTTGTATCAAGTTATGATCTTTTTGGGTGAACATATATTGGAGACTCTTATGGTCGTTAAACACATCAACATGAACCCTATATAGGTAGTGATACCAAATTTTCAAAGCAAGTAGCACGACCGCCAATTCAAGATCATGGGAGGATGATTCTTCTTATGCACCGTAAGTTGTCTAGAGGCATATGCTATCACCTTACCATTTTGCATCAAAATGCACCCAAAACAATTCTTGAGGACAATATACAACAAATCCTTCAAACCCTTTCAGTAGAGCCAAGATAGGAGAGCAGATAAGTTTATCTTTCAAAGTTTGGAAACTCTTCTCACATTCATCAATCCACACGAATTTTTCTTTCTTTGGTGTCAACTTAGTCATAGGAGAAGAAATAGAAGAGAATCCATTCACAAACCTCTGGTAATAACTCGCCAAACCCAAGAAACTTCTAACATCTGATGGGGTCAAAGGACTAGGCCAATTTATAATCACCTGAAATTACCCCAAAAAGTTCCCAAAAATGTGCCTTCAGAATTCCCAGAATTTTGATTTCGTTATATCTAAAAATTCGTTCATTATTTCAAAAATTCGACTTCATATTTGTGATCATGGGTCAAAATTAGGTGAATAGAGGTCTAACCTCAATTTAAGAACGAAAGAATAGCAATTATAAATATTTAAGTGATGATTTACAATGAGTTGTTCGCGATGCTTCCCCAACACGCCTTGGGAGCACTTAAGTACAAATCCCTCTCCACCCTCTCCATGACGCGAAGATGTACTTTTTGCCTGGTAGTTTTTCTTGCATGGCACAAGATATTCTAAGTGTTGGGCCCAAGTTTCCCATACGTGTTTTTATCTATTCTTAGTCAAATTTCATCCTTATATCATCCTAAACATTTCCCAATGCTTCCCAAAACACTTAGTCATACTTTCACTCCTAGTTTCAAGACTCAAAACCCTTATTCAGATTTAAGGATTCTCTTTAAGGTTCAAGTCTCCATTGTCAACCTTCACCAAGAACTTCTCCACAACGTATATGGTGTTGAACCATTGGGTCCTTCCACCCATGGTGCATAAGCCTCCTTTTTACTAATATTGCATGATTTAAAGTTGGTTTTACATGTGGGCCTTCTATATTGAGAAATTAACTGCACAATGATTTTAGTGCATAAAAGTATAGTTGTTTTAGCATGTTTTGAGCTCTAAATCTTGGATCAAATTTTGGATTTGATGAGGGGTTTTGATGTGAATGTCTTGGGGGTGTTGCAAGATGTTGATTGATGGCTTTACAACAGATTTTCTTGCATGATTTCATCTATAAGTTTCATGGTCTCTTACCCTCATTTCACACCCTCAAAGTGTTTGATAAAATGTCCGGATGTGGTTTCTTGAGGAATTAAAGGTCCAAAGCATGAGATATGATATGAATGATGTTATAAGAATGGGTTGACGGTAGGTTGTGCTTGCCACGTGTGGACGGTTTGAGGGAGAGAATTCTTGATGAAGCCCATAATTCTTCTTATGCTATCCACCCCTATTCCACCAAGATGTATAGAGACTTGAGGGATGTGTATTGGTGGAGAGGCATGTAGAGAAATATTGCTAAATTTATTTTCATTTGCCATAGTTGCCAACAAGTCAAGGCCGAACATCAAAGGCCGGGTGGCCCAACCCAAGATATAGAGATTCCTACTTGGAAGTGGGAAGTGATTAATATGGACTTTGTAGTTGGGTTGCTCAAAACTACAAAAGGTTTTGATTCCATATGGGTTGTAGTTGATAGGATGACGAAATCGACTCACTTTCCACCGGTCAAGACTACATATGGGGTTGAGGAGTACGCAAGATTGTACATCCATGAATTAGTGAGGTTGCATAGGGTTCCTTTATCCATCATATCAAATCATGGTGCACAATTTACTTCACACTTTTGGAGATCTTTTCAAAGGGTTCTTGGTACCAAAGTTCACCTTAGTACAGCTTTCCACCCTCAAATGGATGGCCAAGCCGAAAGGACGGTTCAAACACTTGAGGGTATGCTTAGGGCTTGTGTCTTAGAGCTTAAAGGTAGTTGGGCTGGGCATCTTACATTGATTGAGTTTTCTTACAACAATAGCTATCACTCTAGCATCGATATGGCTCCTTTTGAGGCTCTTTATCGGAGACGTTGTAGATCACCGGTGGATTGGTTTGAGGTTGGAGAAGTGGCTTTATTGCGGCCGTATCTGGCTATGGATGAACTTAAGAAGTTAATATGATTAGGGAAAGGTTGATAACAACCTAAAGTCGTCAAAAATCTTATTATGATATAAGAAGAAAAGACCTAGAATTCCATGTGCATGATTGGGTTTATTTGAAGGTTTCTCCATGAAAGGTATGGTCCGTTTTGCCAAAAAGGGGAAGTTGAGTTCAATGTATGTTGGTCCTTATGAGGTGATAAAGAAGGTTGGCAAGGTAGCTTATGAATTGATGTTACCCAGTGAAATGAATTTGGTCCATCCGGTATTTCATGTTTCTATGTTGAGAAAATGTATTAGTGATCCCAATGCCATTGTACCTCTTGATGATGTGGGTATTTTTGAGTATAACTTAACTTATGAGGAGATTGTAGTTCAGATCTTGGATAGGCAAGTAATAAGATTGAGGAACAAAGAGGTGACATCCGTTAAGGTCCTTTGGAGGAACCAACAAGTCGAAAGTGCTACTTGGGAGGCCGAAGCGGACATGCAAAAGTGGTATCCTTATCTTTTCCACTCCACTCAAGCCTAATGTACTAATCCTAAGTTTCATATGTGACTTCAAGTCTTACATTTCAGCCCCTATGTCATTCATATGCATTCATGTTCAAGTTGGTAAACTTATGACGATTTTACACTTATGTTGAGATTTTGAAAATGGTGTTTTACATGTTGTGTTGCATGCTTGTTGGCACTGATTTGGTCGTGATCAATATTGTCTTTGACGTCTTTTTCACATTCGGGGGAGAATGTTCCCAAGGGTGAGATATTGAAACGACCCCGAAAAGTGCCCAAAAATGTACCTCGGAATGCCTGAAATTTTGATTTCCTTATGTCTAAAAATCCATACATTATTTCAAAAATCTGACTTCATATTTGGGATAAGGGGCTCCAAATTAGGTGAAAAAGGGTCTAACCTCGATTTAAAAGTGAACAAATAGCAGTTATAAATTTTTAAGGGATGATTTCAAATGAGCTGTTTGCAATTTGGGCGCGCTTTAGTGAAAATCCCTCTCTGTGTCCTCTCCGTGACACATAGAAGTGTTTTTCGCCTAGCAGTTTTTCTTGTGCGGCCCAAAATATTCTAAGTGTTGGGCCCAAGTTTCTCAAACGTGTTTTTATCTATACTTAGTTAAATTTCACCCTTATATCATCCTAAACATTTCCCAATACTCCCCAAAACACTTATCCATACTTTCAATCCAAACTCCAAGACTCAAAACCCTCATCTGGATTTAAGGACTCTCTTCAAGCTTCAAGTCTCTATTGTCAACCTTTACCAAGAACTTCTCCAAAGCTAATATATGGTGTTGAACCATTGTGTCCTTTCACCTATGTTGCTTAAGCCTGCTTTTTACTAGTATTGCATGATTTAAAGTAGGATTTACATGTGGGCCTTGTATATTGAGAAATTTACTGCACAGTGACTTTAGTTCACAAAAGTATGGTTGTTTTAGCTTGTTTTGAGCTCTAAATCTTGGATCAAATGTTGGATTTGATGAGGGGTTTTGATATGAATGTCTTGGGGGTGTTGCAAGGTGTTGATTGATGGCTTTACAATAAATTTTCTTGCATGATTTCATCTCTAAATTGCATGTTCTTTTACCCCCATTTCACACCCTCAAACTGTTTGATAAATTGTCCGCATGTGGTTTCTTGAGGAATTAAAGGTCCAAAGCATGATGATATGAATGATGTTATGAGGATGAATTGATCTTATGTATATGATTATACCCATATGAAACATGGCACTAGAGCCTATGATGAATTCTATATAAAGTGTTGCATTAGTCCTTGCCCAATCCGGGGGGATAAGAGCTTGGGTAACCATGTGAGGGGTTTATACTTCGCCACCTAGGATGTTGGGGTATGACCATCATCA
>JAPFFP010074436.1:0-23575 GCA_026153255.1 Solanum medicagineum | reverse complement strand
GTGGCCTTGAGTTCCACCTCCACATCTGTGTTCCGAGCTATTATGGTTGCAAGATATTCCTCCAGAGTAGATGAATATTCTTTCAGTATTTGACTTGCATTACTTAGACTTGCTCTTTTGTCCTCGATATTTTTCGTTCCTCATCAGCTTCAACTATTTTAGCAAGCATCATCTTGGTAGCTTGATTCACTCCTTCATCTTCCGGGACCTCTTGGGTGACCTTGCTTAGCATCCTTGTCAATATGCCTTCAGCGCTCTTAGTTGGAGTTTGTGGGGTGCTTTCACGACCATGTCGAATTTGAGAAAGCAAGCCATACCTATAAAAAGGCTTGGTTAGGACCCCCGAACGACAATAATTAGTTATCAACATATACACCTTTCAAAGTCACATAACATGATGTGTCGTCGGGTTGGGGACCTTTGACACGTTTTTGGTGGTTTACTAATGGGCCCAATACCCCTTAGATATTGGGTCGGCCTAGGCAAATACTTAGAAGAAGGGTTTGGTTTCGCTCTATCTTAGGTTGACTAAGAGTTAGTTTCGATTTGACTTGGGACCCGAGTTGGACAAACTTCGGGGTGAATAGTAAATGGCGTTGGAACGACAGCAAACCAACTACCCATTTACTATTTCCAAAGAAATATTTAGGGTTTTTCTGAAGGGACGGCCGTGGATAACCAGGTAACCGCCCTTAACCTAATGCATTCTAAATACTGGTTGACGGAAATATGCTATGAATGACAAGTTATAATAATTGAATTTAAACAAATAAACACTAATAGAAAAATAAAGGCAATTACTAATTATTACAACCCGAATAGTTAGTCAAACAAATCCTAATCTAATGGTTAGAACCTAATTACTCCCCAGTAGAGTCGCCATTTCTGTTAATTCAAAAAATGACTTAGACTTTCGAAAATCCGATATAATACTTAATTAAGTTAAGTACAAATCAAATTCCCGAAATTTGAAAGAGTCGCCACCTAATTTTATAGATAATTAGAAAATCAATAAAACATTAAAAAGACCTAACAGGAAAAATCCTTTTAAATACCAAAGAATGGGTTCGGGTTCGATTTCCATTTTAAGAAGAAATTAATCACTCAAAATGACCGCTAACTTGCGGTTGACCAACGATCAAGAAGTTGACTAACTTTTAAAGAATTTAACTAAGTTGGAAAGGATTAACTAAATCTTTAAAGAAATTAACTAAGTTTGAAAAGATTGACTAATTTGAAAGAGGTTGATTAAGTTTGGAATGGTTGGCTAATTTTGAAAAAAGTTGACTAAATTTGAGCTGTTTCATAAGAGTTTTATCAAAAAATGAATCCTAACACTAAAAAAAATCACTAAAATGAAAATTAACATAAATGAGACAAGGTTGGGGAATAATTAGTTTAATAATAAAAGAATAATACAATCCAGTAAAATGTTAGAGTTAGTATCAAACAAACAACACGTAATACAAATAAAGAGTAGACTAAACAAACAAATAAAGGTAATTGGGCCTGGCATGCCCAACTTCAAATCCCTACCCTTCTAGCATTTGGGCCTGCTCGACCCTAAAAAATCTGCTGCTGCCAGTGGGCTTTACCCATATTTCCAAATATACACTTAGTGTATAACAGATGTATATTATTGTATATCAATGTATATACAGTGATTTTATTCCTCTAAAACCTGTATATCATCTTGCGTTGACCTAATAAAGGGGATTTGGACATCCATGGCTCAACAGGATGTAGGAAGGGAGCCCAATGGACTCGGGAAGGAGTCACATGCAACATAGTAAAAGGAAAAAGCACATAAGGACCAATTTACCCAAATTGCGTAAAAATGTAAGGGAATACTTAAGTAACAACAAATATCACACTATGTGCACATGAGTTGTGGCAATGACATTCACAAATTAGCATTTCCTTTAAATAGCACCAAATGATTAGGAAGAAAGCCTACGAAATCATGGAGAATCCGACTAACATTCTTACAAACACAATTAACCCTTAAACGTAACTGGCGTATGATGCCCAAATAAATCAAAAACTTTCATATAGATATCTCAGACATGACTGGTGATGTCTCTATTATCATTTTAAGATTGGGAATTGTCAAACCCAGTTATACTCATCCATTAAGTGTATAAGAGTCATAATAGAGATGAATTTCATAGTGATTACATGATTGCACAAAACAGAAGGGTTAAGGGAGCATGAAACTTAAGTAAATCTTGAGTTAATTGCTACATCAAAGCATAAGATACACATCTGCATAGCCTTTAAGATTTAATAAGAAATTATCAACTATATGTCATGATAGAGACTTTAAGCTATTTAGGAGCGAAGAGAGAGGTAGAATACTTATCGTTGTATATGGATACAACATTCAAGGTTTTAACAAGGACATCAGTTCCAGTTAACTAGACGAGGGAGTTATGCGAGCTGAAAAACAGGATCCTCATTCTAACGAAAACCACACAACAAATGATGAGTTTTAGATCAGTCAAGACAAGGTAGACATGCTTTGAATCCTAGATAGAAGTCGTGACTAACAAATTGCATTATTGAAAAGGAAAACAAGACCAGATACAGAGATGAAGTAAAACTTTAAGAATAGACTCAATGGCCATTACTTTACTTACTAAGCAAATAGCAGCTTACCGTGCCTAATAGCAACAAATCAGCTACTACGTTACTAAGTGAAACCATTTTCAACCTTTTAAAATATTGGAAACAATCAGATATACAAAATAGAGGCGTAGCAACATACAAGGCTATAATAGCTAAAATTTTATCAACTTCAACACAAAGAAGTAAACTGAGATGTGATTAATGGCGTATAAACAAGAAGCAAACAACAACAAGAGAGTTTTAAACTCGAACTAGCATGCTTTGGAATTAAAATTTGAACAGGGGTTTGTAGATTTGAAGAAAAGTATTTTTTTTAAACAACTTAGCCTTATTTTGACAAGATAAGGGGCGAAATGGACTGAAAATAATGAGGTAACAATTACTTAATATACTTATGTTAAGACGTAGATAAGAGAAGAATCTCTTTGAAAAAGCTTAGTAAAGGGAAAACTAAATTACACAAAACAATGCGAAAATGACAAGTTTTAAATCAAATAAAGTCAAGTAAACATGTTTTGAGCTTCAAACATTAATGCCCCTTCAAGATCAATTATATAATGCTAAGATCAATACCTCAACGAGTGAGCAAAAAGGCCGAATAAAACCAAAGCAATTATTTAAGTAAAACAGGGCAGCAACCTTAAAAAAAATACTGAAAGAATATTAGTAAAGATACCATCAACAACCATATTTGGAACCAAGTTACAGAGACAGTTCATTGAATGCAAACGTGACTAGAGGAAGACTAAAATGAAACGACAAACAATGGCTTAAGACATTGATGCCTGAACGTAAAACAACTAAAGCAGAAATGGGAAGGATATTTTAAGCTGTAACATAAAGATAGGAAACAAATGACAAAGAAGACTACATCAAATTCATGAAACATTCGAACATCTGACTTCGCCGCAATGATCAAAAAGCAAACGAATACCTCCACATCTAACATCTACTGCTTAACTGCTCATATAACTGCCCAACCATCAACAGTTACTAGCACAACATCAAACAACACACAACGTTAAAGTAGAGATTCAATCGAAGGTATTACATCTTCAGGAGCAGCAAACTGAGACTCCAAACTCGTACGGGACTGTCTACCACCGAACAAAATCGCCTCCTCCTTCAGAGCAAAAGAACTCCCAGCTCCAAGAAACCTCAAAATTGAGCAAGAATTTCTAAAAGAATCTTTACTCTAAATGGAGATTGAATGCATTTTTAGGTGAAAGACTACTGCGGAAATGGATTTGAGGTTTTTAGGGTTTTCAAGATCATGAACGGTTGCCTTAAAATTGGGGAAAAGGGAATATATATAAGGATTTCTAGGGTTCCAAAATAGGGCAAAAATTGGGGTTATTTTGAATTTCAAATCCGAAATTGCCCCAAATTCTATCCTATTTTGAAATTCAGAAATCCCAAACGATTCCTCAAACCGTTGGGATGAGGGTGAGGTGGACAATTTGATTTCGAGCAAGGACAAAGGGTATGAGTGATGATGACACGTATGCACGAAAATTTGAAGGGAACATTGAGGGGAATCTCAGGGGTTTGGCATTTTCTGGGTTTGGGTTTGAGGTGGAGAAGAAGAAGAAGAGGGATACGGAAGAGAGACTGTAACATGAGGGGAAAAAATGGAAGAGAAAAGGAGAATTGGGGGCGTGTGGGCCCCACGTGCGTTGTATATATATATTATTTGTATAAAATGTAGGCTGAAAAATGGGATTGGGGCCGTGTTTGGGGTATTTTGGGCCAAGATCTTGGTCCAAAATTTATTAAAATAGGTCCAAAAGAAAGATTGAAAAATGGGCACAAGGGGGTAAGGGTATCTGATTCAGAAATTGGCCAATTCGATTGCAATTTCGACTGAATAAAGGTAATCAAATTGAATTTGATTGACTAATTTGACTATACGACGAATTAATAAACATTAACTTAAGAGCTTTTTAATATTATCAATTTGAAATAATCAAATTAATTCTGAAATAATACTTCTTAAAATGAAGGCGTTTATTTTTTAAAAATATTTTTTTCATATTTTGAGAACCAATTATTTCAAATTGTTAAAATAAAAAGCTCCATAATTAATTCGTATTGTAGAGGGTAAAAATTGGGTGTCAACATATATATCTATATCTAGTATATTTGACTAATAATTTATTGCCAAGGTGTATAAATAGGTGTATATTTTTTTAGATTAATTTTTACGAGTTTTCTGGAGGCGCATAGTATATTTGACTATAAGTCAAATTATTGTCGAATGGTGTATATAATATAACACGGTTGATCACTTTCGAATTAAATTATTTGGCTAATAATAAAAAAAATTAAATTACTTGAAAATACCTGGTTTAAAAATGAGAATTTTCATGATATTTATCCACTCATATTATTTCAAATAAAGAAATAATTCAAATTTAACGTGTCAAAATATAAATTTGAGTAAAAAATTTTGAACTAAATGGTTAGTTCAATTCTATAAACGTGGATCAGAAGAGCCTTGTTCTAGAAAGAAAATAAGAGATTCTTAAGTCATTCTTATGAAGTCTTAAGTTACATAATTTAAATGAATTTTAAAAAATTAAATACTTAAAGTAAATGAGTAACGAAACAATCAACAAAAGACCATTAGAAGTACTTAATTGTCTCCTTTAATAGATAATTATATTAAATAAATTTATTTTTTTAAGAACGTATATCCTAATACTACCTTGGAGGTGGAGATATTATTTTGAATAATCTTTTATGATAACCTATGAGTGATAACTTATATTTCTATAATTAAGTAATTTTATTAATCATTATATTCAAATAAATTTTACTGCATATTAACATATTTTCTAAATATAATTTAAAAATACTTTAGTAATGACTATGCTTTGATATGGTAGAAATTGACGTATTTTAGAAATCATAAGAAATTATATATTTATACAAGTGTTGCCCCTTACTTAAGTATTTTTTGTAATAAACAATTATTAAAATTGTCAACATAAAAGTTTAACCATTTTTGTATGATTTTAGTTATGTGATTTTATTTATAATACAATTTTTTTGATGAAAATTTAAATGATTTTTTATTTCAAAATTTTTCTATCCATCCTTTGAAGAATGACAAGAGAAAGTCAATATGCTATCAATAAAATTTTGATATTAATAAAACTGTAACACCCCGTAAAATTACTGAAACGCCCCTAAAATGTATCATGCTCATAACACGTCTTCCAAAGCTACGATGAAAAATCTGAGACAGTATTTGCGATCAGCGCAGAAAATCAAGTGGGAAAATGGTCTCGATCCGATTTTAGAGCAACCGGGTCGAAAAATAATTTTCGCTAATTAATTTTCGGACTGTGTTGATGCGCGCCCAAGGCGTGACGCACTAGGGACGCGTACCTACACTTATATTTTTTTTTATTTTTTCGACGGAAATTGAAAAAGTCAATCGAAAAGTGATTTACGAAAAATTACACATAAAAGCACTTGATGAACACGTTTTACGTGTATCCTTCGTGGAAATCGATTTTTCAACATGTTTTGATAAAATTCACCAAAATAACACATGTCCGCTTCCCTGGCGCGACGCGGACATGGTGTTATGAGATGGAATTTTATTTTTTTTATTTTGGGAAGGGAATTCTGGTAAATCCCCAACCCCTCCCAAGTCCTATAAATGACTATTAAGATCATTTATATCGATTAGAGGGTTTTAAACTCAGTATTTCCTAAGTATAAAGCGTATTCCTAAGAGAGAAAGAAGAAAGGGTTTGAAGGTTCAGGGATTGAGGGTCAAGTTCTTGAAAAAGATTAGCACAATCTTCATTCCAGGCATTTAAATGCGACCCAAAAGCACGAAATTGTTCTTCCATGTGCCTCAATGTGTAGATTAAGCTGTAAATTGCTAGTTGATGGGTCTCGAGTAGCGATTCTTGAAGAACTTCTTGAATATTATCTTTATTTCTTGAATATTATCTTTAATTTATATGTATTATCTCAAATTGATGATCATCATACTTGTATCTACTTATTATATGCATTATTGTCTAATTGTTTACCTGAATTGCATGTTTCCCCTTGTTTAATACTCCAAGAACCAACTTAGAGGTAATATCTAAAGCCTTAATTGTTTGAATGTGATGATTGATGAAGTCTGAGTCATGAGATGAGTGTCGTTATGGCTGAAATAGATGAAATTGATATCCTTAAGGTTTAAATGAGTTTTAGATAAGGGTTTGGAAGGAAGAATTTATTTCTTGAGTTGATAGAATGATAGATAAGAGGAGGACCCTGCCTGAGAGGGGGGTTGGATGTATAACCAGTCTGACCTTGATAGACTTATGAGCATATTGAGTCCTGGGAGGAGTATTAGCACTGACTGGGTAAGAATGAGTCCCATTCGTACTCATTAACTACGTGGCTAGCATAGGAGAGGATTGGACTGCGAAAGCGGATGTTTCCTTTGTCCTGTAGAGGACTTGACAGACTTCTTTTAGGATCCCTAACAGACTCGTCCTGTACCCCGGCAAGGTACCGGACGGATGTGGCAGCGACATCTCCTTTTTGTATCATCACCGGGCTCATAGTGGTAGTTATCGGTTATAGAAACTCCCAAATAGGTTTCCTTATTGATAGCAGTCTGATGTTGATATGGTTGTATGATGTCTTGATGGATAGTGAGGTGATAGAGTTCTATCCTTTACTCTGAGTTAAGGATGAGTGATTGATGAGTTGATATTATACTTACATATTCTATTTATTTTAGCCTATTTTACTTACAGTTCATTCCACGTACTAACACCCTTTTAGCGCTCCATCGTTTTATGATGCAGATTCTGTAGACAGAGGACTTCAGCAGTCCAATCGTTGAGGTTCACGAATTCCGACAGAGACTTAGTGAGTCCTCCCTTGTTTTTGGGGGACATGTTATCTTCTTTTCATTTATTCCAGATCTATTTCATTAGACTGTGGTAGCCATGACCTGTCATGATACCTTCTTAGAGGATAGCTATAGTTGCTTCATAAGCATAGAAAGTTGATTATTGATGGCGGGATTGACTATTTTTCCCACTTTTTATTTCTATCGAATGGCTTATTTCATACTCCTTATGATAGTGATTGTGATAGCTCACTGTTAGATTATTATTTCCTTATATCTTCCACTTATGAGTTGATTGAACGAATGCAATGAGACTAGGTGGTTCGCTTGGGGGGCTAGTAATATTCTCCGAGTTCCAGTTATGCATAGGGTACCCTCCCGGGGCGTGAAAAGCTTGGTATCAAAACACGAGTTCAAGAGTCCTATGGAGTCCATGAAGCTGTGTCTACTAGAGTCCTCACAATTTGGAGGCTATAGGACATTTAGAAATTGTTTCTCTTCTTTCAGATTTTAAGTCCGTGCAATATAATCGAAGCCTATAAGATTTCATTCCTAAACCATGCTTTACACGTTGCAAACCATGTCTTCTAAACGCACCGAGGATTTGAAGGATACCATCAGCACCGAGAAGCTTGAGCCTACTACTCAGCTTGTTGGGCATAATCGATGGGTAGAAGAGGACAAGGAGAGTGAGATGGAGGAAGCTTGGAGTGAGGAGGGAAGTAGGTTTCCCTGTCTGCAGAGACCTTGGAAGTATATGCCACCACCGGTGACTACACCGATGTCCAATAGCAGATATAATCTTAGGCCAAGGAGAAATCAACCCTTCAAGATTCGAAACCCTTTATCCCAAGGGAGTGTGGCTCGAGGCCGTAAAGGAAAGCCACCATGTAGAAGGTGTGGAAGACTTCATTTGGGGCGGTGTCAATTGGGCACCAGCGGTTGCTTCAAGTGTGGACAAGAGGGTCACTTTCAGAGGGATTGTCTGAAGTTGGCTAACCAAGCCTGACCCGCTAGATCTACACCATCAGTCAGAGGAAATCAGAGAGATACTACTCTTAGTGTGAGTGAGGCTACATGCCAGTTATGTGCCGCAATAGTTGCCTAGCTCATAGAAACACTCTGCGAGGCTGTGACAGGTATAAGTTGAATCTTTACTTGATTTTCAATGTTACGCATGATAGAAGAGTTTATGCTTCCAAGAATTTTAATGTTGCCAACCAAGAGTGAGATCTGAGGTCTTGTAAAAACCTTAAGTAGAGTTGTAGAAAGATAAGGAGGGAGAGGAGGAGACTGGGTAAGGAGAGTGGTGATTGATTGAGGCTTATAGTTAGAGATACGTATCCATTAGGTAACTAGTGAGATGATGAGTTGATGGCCATAAGTTTGATGAAAGATTCGAAAGTACCCTATGATTGTCATGATAAGATGAGGTACAGAGAGAGAGAGAGAGAGAGAGAGAGAGAGAGAGGGAGAGAGAGACAAAGAGTTAGTGTTAGATGTGTTAAAGTGTGCACAAATTAGAAGGAAGTGTGTGTTGATGTGTTGTGGTATTCCTACTATTGAAAGTGAAGTGTAAATATTGAATAAGGGAAAAAGTTGATTTAATGTTATACACCTAACTTAGGCTTATAAATTACGGGTGAGAGTTCATGGACTCATCAAGTTATGAGCTTAGTCAGATAAGGAGATATGATTGAATAGGTGAGTGGTACTGAGTTGTGAGGGGGGGATGTGTTGATTGAATACTCGCTATGAGATGTTAGTGGGATTATGTTCCCTAAATATTTATCTAGTAGTTGTAAGTTATCGTTAAAGAGGTGTGTGATAGGTGCACGTGTTAGTACTAGACCCTAAGCTTGAATTGCGCGGAGTAGTACGAAAGAGGGGATAGTATCATGAGAGTGATGGTCTTAGTTGGGGATTTTCTCTAAGGGACTTGCGATAGGGTATGGAGATATTGGTTTGTGAAGAAAGTGATGCTATAGGTAGGGTACAAGAGACCCTTAGGTGAGACTAGCTCAACGAGGATGTCTCAATAGATAAGAAGAGACTTGAGATGTGTATCCATGATTGTGTGAAGATGTGTGAAGCTCTAAGTTATGACTGCTATAAGAATCTAGTGTAACACCTCATGAAAAGACGAAAATACCCCTAGAATTGACCTTGCGCGTAACGTGTCTTCCCTTGCACCATTTACAGATCCGAGACCGGATTTGCAATCGGTGCAAAAAATCGAGTCGAAAAATAGTCTCGACTCGGCTTTAAGTAAAAAAAATGCGATATATTTTTTGTCCAAGTGAGCTTAAAAAAGTTGGGTTTTTGGCCCCCCTCCGCGACGCGGAGTGGACGAAAAACCACACTTAGGAATTTTTTAAAAATTTATGAAAAGTCAAAAATTCAAGAAAAAATGCTAAAGAGCACTAGTGCGCGTCATGCACTAGTGAAAGAATGGGGTCGTTTCATTCTTTTTATGGGAAGGGGAAATTTCGACTTTTTTCACACCCCATATCCTAAAAGTAAGTCAGTTTTTAATACGATTTTTAAGTTCAAGAACATTATTTCCCTTCATTCATACGTTCGAGTAAGCAAACTCTCACAATAACTTAAGCCCAAGAATTCAAGAATCGATAGTAGACTTAGGGATTTCTCCAAATCTTCCTAGAAGTCATTTCAAGGTATGTAAGGCCACTCTCAAATTGTTATTTTTAGATTTAAATTTAGAAAGTATAACCTATTTTTTATCCCAGAAGTCTCAAGTCTTGGTTTAGATTACTTACATGAAAATCTTGCAAAGTTTAGTAAATTTCTTTACGTATGAATAGATTCTTGATTTAATAATGATGAATCTTGATTCTTTAATTATTATTCAAGTATTGACTCCAAGATTTTAAAGCTATAAATGATTTCCTGTAAATTCACATGGGTCTCATAAACACCCATAAAGCTTATAGTTCAAGACAAGTTAAAGAATTCCTTTCTTGAATCATTCTTGCATTCTAGCTGAGTACATTATACATTAAAGAATGATTTTCTTGAAGGTTTCTTGGCACTTTATATGAGAAATCTAGTATGTTGTAAAGTATATGAAAGATACTAGTTTTAGTAAAGTTAAAGATTTTAGTTGAGAAAGCTAAGTAATGAGCTGGGCTAAGTCCCCAAGAAAAAACCATATTTCCAGAATTTATAAGCCTTTAAGTGTGAGCTATATAAAGTATTTTGGAAGTAGTATTGCGTTCCGATGTGGGTGAGAGTAGAATTGATTACTCAAACTCATAAACTATGTAGCCAACATAAGATAGGATTGTACCACGATACCTTCCTCTTTAGCCACTGAGATGGCCCAGTTTTGGGAATATATCCACCCCCCTAGTTTTTTGTCCCCTACCCCGGCAAAGTATGGGACAGCTCCGGCAGCATGGGCAAGACATTGCATCACCACGAAGCTCATAGTAGTGGTTGTCGGTTAGAGAAACTCCCCAAGTTAAGAAACTATGTTTTTCTTATTAGATTCAGCATATTATTTTCAACATACAAGTCTAATGATTATTGTTATTTCATTTATGAATTATGATTATGTATTTTGAGATGTATTACGATATCCTGATTAAAATGCTTTGGCCATCTTACATACCATACATACCATGTATTGACGTCCTTAGGACCTGCATCATTTTATGATGCAGATGTAGGTGACAGAATTCCTCAGCAGCCGCTTCGTTGAGAATCTGACAGCTTCCAGGCTTTGGTGAGGCCTCTTCTTAATCCGAGGCTCTTGAGTTGCTTATGATACTCTCAATATTTATTTTTAGTTTTGGCTACTTGGGGCCTATCTCAGTTGTCCTTTCAGACATTTGTAGTACAGGTTCCCTAGACCATGTGTTAGCATTTCAGTTTTCAGTTTATTCAAATATTGCTTATGTGCTTTTATATTCACTTATGCAGGACATTTTTGCTTAGTTGTTGCTTTTATATAGCTCTTCCACTATTATTAAGTGTTCCACTGAGTAAGTATCCAAGCCAAGTGGTTCACTTAGGGCCAGAAATGATTTTCGAGTGCTGGCCACGTCCACGGTATAGGCTCGGGGCGTGACAAACTTGGTATCATAGCACAGAGTTCAAGAGTCCTAGGGAGTCTATGAAATCGCGTCTAGTAGAGTCCGTATTATGGGTGTCACGACATATCTATAATAGGGAGGCTACGGGACATTAGGAAGTGTCACCCTTAATTGTCATTCTTTGTCTCGTGCTTGATAGTATATCTTTGTGAAGTCCCTTCTAACTCGTGCATTCACCTCGTGTTTTTTAGGTCATGCCTCCTTGCAAAGCTAATAGACCAGTAAAGGGCAGAGGACGCCCAGCCAGGAGAAACACAAACCAGCCGAGGGGAATTCCTGAGGAACCTAGAGGTCCAGCTGTGCCTACAGAGCAGCCACAGCAAGCAGACATCTCTAATGCTGAGCTTTGCCAAGCCATCCAGACTTTGGCTCAGGCGGTCACTACTCAGGGAGGTCGTCAGGAAGATGGCAGGAACGACGGGTCGGATACCACCAGAGTTCGTGAGTTTCTGAGGATGAACCCACCAGAATTTACTGGGTCCAATGTGAAGGAGGATCCTGAGAATTTTATAGAGGAGCTGCAGAAGGTCTTTCAAGTTATGCGTTTTGGTGATGCTGAACGAGTTGAGTTGGCTGCCTAACTGCTTAAAGGGGTAGCAAGGCTCTGGTTTGATTAGTGGAAAGTGAGCAAGGCAAATGGGGTGCTAGCTATTAGTTGGGCAGTTTTTGAGGAGGCCTTTTTGGGACAGTACTTTCCCAGGGAGATAAGGTACGCTAAGGTAAGGGAGTTTCTGAACCTAAAGTAGGTGAACATGAGTGTATGGTAGTATAGCCTCAAGTTTAGTCGGCTGTCCCGTTACACTCTGGCTATGGTGGCAGACATGCATACTAGGATGGATCTCTTCGTGTCCAGGCTCTTTCGAATGACTAAGAGAGAGGGTAGGAATGCGATGTTGATTGGGGATATGGATAAAGCACGTTTGATGACATATGTTTAGCAGGTAGAGGAGGAGAATATGCAAGATAGAGAGGATTTCAGGAGCAAAAGGGCCAAGGCATCAGGCCAGGAGACAGGCAAGAGAGGGACTGGAGGTTGAGGTCACTCATCTTTTCAGCCTAAGACAGCCGGACCAGAACCTTCATCCGCTAGTGCGCCTGTACCAAGAGTCAGAAATGAACAGAGTTCACAGCCCCACAGGTTTCCGAGCAGCCAGTCACAGGGTAGCATAGCTCAAGGAGCAAATTGTCATCCTACTTGTGGTAAGTGTGGTAGGTCTCATCCCGTAGAGTGCCTTATGGGCACAAATGGTTCTTTCGAATGTGGTCAGGTGGGGCATTTCTTCAAGCATTTTCCTATGGGGAAGTAGAATATGAAAGATACAAGATCACAGACCGTCTCTTCAGCACCGCATGGTAAGCCACCTCTCAAGAGAACTACAGCAGGGACAAGTGGGGGCATAAACCACTTGTATACCATGGGCACCAGACAGGAGCAGGAGAACTCAGCAGATGTGGTTACGGGTATGCTCAAAATCTTTACTTATGATGTCTATGCATTATTAGACCCAGGAGCCACTTTGTCATTTGTAACCCCATATGTAGCTCTGAAGTTTGGGGTCAATCCAGAGCGTCTTCTTGAGCCTTTTAGTGTTTTTGCTCCTACTGGGGAGCCTATTTTTGCCCAAAAAATTTATAGGGGTTGTCTAGTTTTCATTTATCATAAGACTATTGTAGCTAATTTAGTGGAGTTAGATATGGTAGATTTTGATGTCATCCTAGGCGTGGATTGGCTTCATGCTGGGTATGCCTCTACGGAGTTAGACATTGTAGATTTTTATGTCATCCTAGGCATGGATTGGCTTCATTCTGGGTATGCCTCTATAGATTGCAGAACCAGAGTAGTCAAATTTCAGTTCCCTAGCGAGCCAGTCTTAGAGTGGAGGGGTAGCTCAGCTTTTCCTAAGGGTCAGTTTTTCTCTTATCTCAAAGGTAGAAAGTTAATCTCCAAGGGGTATATATATCACCTGGTCAAAGTTCAGGATTCTCGTGCCGAGGCACCATCTATTCAGTCTGTCCCTGTTGTGAATGAGTTCCCAGAAGTTTTCCTGAGGATCTTCCCGGGGTCCCTCCTAATAGGGATATAGACTTCAGGATAGACATACTTCTAGATACTCAGCCCATATTTATCCCTCCATATCGTATGGATCCTTTAGAGCTAAAAGAGTTAATGTTGAAGCTAAAAGATCTCTTAGATAAGGGTTTCAGTAGACCAAGTGTCTCACCTTGGGGTACTCCAGTTCTTTTCGTACGTAAAAAGGATGGTTCTCTTCGGATGTGCATAGATTTCGGTCAGTTGGACAAGGTCACCATTAAGAACAAGTATCCTCTTCCCAGAATTGATGAATTATTCGACCAACTTTAGGGTGCTACCTATTTTTCCAAGATAGATCTTAGATCTGTGCATCATCAGCTTAAAGTTAGAGAGAAAGACATTCCTAAGACAGCTTTCAGAACCCGATATGATCATTAAGAGTTTTTGGTCATGTCCTTCGGGTTGAGAAATACACCAGCAGCTTTCATGAATCTTATGAATAGGGTGTTGAGGTCGTACCTAGATATGTTCATCATTGTGTTCATAGATGACATCCTGATGTATTCCCGTAATAAGGAGGAGCATGCGGACCATCTTAGAGTTATCCTTCAGACCCTCAAGGATCAACAGTTATATGCTAAATTTTCTAAGTGTGAGTTTTGGTTGGTATCTGTGGCGTTTCTCGGGCATATTGTGTCCGGTGAGGGTATCCAAGTTGATTCTCAAAAGATTGAGGCAATAAAGAATTAGCCAAGGCCCACAACTCCCACAAAGATAAGGAGTTTCTTGGGCTTGGCGGGGTACTACAGATGGTTTGTAGAGGGATTTTCTTCTATCTCAGCTTCCTTGACTAAGCTGACTCAGAAGAAGACTAAGTTTGAATGGTCAGAAGTTTTGAGAAGAGTTTCCAAGAGTTGAAGACTAGGCTGACCACAGCCCCAGTCTTATCCCTACCAGATGGAGTTGATAATTTCGTGGTATATTGTGATGCTTCCAAAGTTGGCTTGGGTTTTGTTTTAATGCAGAGAGGCAAGGTGATAGAATATGCTACAGCTTAAGATTCATGAAAAGAATTACCCAACTTATGATCTTGAGCTTGCTGTGGTGGTCTTTGCTCTGAAGATTTGGAGACACTATCTATATGGTTGGCATGTGGATATATTCACGGACTATAAGAGTTTGCAGTATGTGTTTGGCCAGAAGGAGCAGAATTTGAGACAGAGGAGATGGTTGGAGTTGCTAAAAGACTACGATATGAGTATCCTCTATCACCCAGGTAAAGCTAATGTACTTGTTGATGCTCTTAGCAGGGTGACCATGGGAGCACAGCCCATGTTGAGGATGAAAAGAAAGAGTTACCTAAGGAGGTTCACAGACTAGCCCGTTTGGGGGTTCAGATTGAAGACTCTGACGAAGGTGGGGCCATTGTCAGAAATGGGTCAGAGTCATCCTTGGTGGTAGAAGTAAGAGAAAAGCAAGACAAGGATCTCATCCTCCTCCAGTTCAAAGAAGATGTTCAAAAGCTGAAAGAATTAGTTTTCTCAAAAGGGGGTGATGGTGTCCTGAGATACCAAGGCAAGTTGTGTGTGCCAAATGTTGACGGCCTTAGAGATAGGATCTTGGTTGAGGCTCATAATGCTAGATACTCTATCCAAACTGGTGCAACAAAGATGTATAGAGACTTGAGAGAAGTCTATTGGTGGGGCGATATGAAGAAGGACATTGCAGAGTTCGTGTCTAGATGTCCAAATTGCCAGCAACTTAATGTTGATCACCAAAGGCCTTATGGTGTAGCCCAGAACATAGAGATTCTGGTATGGAAATGAGAGATGATTAACATGGACTTTGTAACAGGTTTACCTCGATCCCGTAGACAGCATGATTCGATATAGGTCATAGTAGACAGAATGACCAAGTCAGCTCACTTCCTACCTGTCAAGACGACTGATACAGCTGAGGACTATGCCAAACTTTACCTCAAGGAGATTGTTAGGATGCACAGGGTCCCTATATCCATTATTTTAGACAGGGGAGCTCAGTTTAAAACACAGGTTTGGAAGTCCTTTCAAAGGGACTTGGTACGAAGGTGAATCTTAGCACAACTTTCCATCCACAGACGGGCAAGCAAAGTGAACTATATAGACCTTGGAGGATATGTTGAGGGCGTGCGTGATAGACTTTAAGGGTAACTGGGATGATCACTTACCTTTGATTGAGTTCTCTTACAATAATAGCTTTCAGGCCAGCATACAGATGGCACCGTATGTGGCTCTTTACGGGAGGAGGTGTAGATCACCCATAGGGTGGTTTGAAGTTGGTGAGGCTGGATTGATAGGACCTGACCTAGTCCATCAGGCTATGGAAAAAGTCAAGGTGATCCAGGAGAGGCTTAAGACAGCTTAGAGCCGACAAAAGTCTTACATGGATGTTAGAAGAAGAGACTTGGAGTTTGAGGTAGGAGATTGGGTGTACTTGAAGGTATCTCCAATGAAGGGAGTTATGAGATTCAGGATGAAGGGGAAACTCAGCCCACGGTATATTGGGCCTTACCAGATCTTGAGAAGAGCGGGTAGCATTACTTATGAGTTAGTGTTACTAGCGGAGTTGAGTGTTATACATCCGGTGTTTCATATTTCTATGCTTAAGAAGTGCTTGGGAGATCCTTCTCTAGTTGTCCCGGTTGAAAGTGTTGGAATTAAGGGCAACTTATCTTATGAAGAGATTTTGGTGCAGATATTAGACTGGCAAGTTCGTAAACTGAGGACCAAGGAGATTGCTTCGGTGAAGGTTCTGTGGAGGAACCAATTCATGGAGGAAGCTACATGGGAGGCCGAGGAAGATATGAAAGACAAGTACCCGCACCTGTTCGTTGGCCTAAGTGAGGATCTTGAAGGTAAACTTTCGTATTTCACCTTGAAGATTTATATTTATTATGTTAGAGATTCATGTGGTTTGAGCTAGCTTTGTTCGTATCGTTATTATTCGAGGAAGAATGATCCCAAGGAGGAGATATTGTAACACCTCATGAAATGACGAAAATACCCTTAGAATTGACCTACGCGCAACGTGTCTTCCCTTAGTTGTTTCTTTTATATAGCTCTTCCACTATTATTAAGTCTTCTGCTGAGTAAGTAGCCAGGCCAAGTGGTTCGCTTGGGGCCAGAAATGGTTTTCGTGTGCCGGCCACGTCCAGGGTGTAGGCTTGGGGCATGACATCTAGATAATAGCTTTGAGTTTAATGTGAAGTAAGTTGAGGTAGGCATGCTGTATCATCCCAGCAACTAGGTTGATTGGGGGTTTTATGGATAGTGATGAGAAGTTTTCCATTACAGCCTAAGCCTTATACAGATGGCTTTATGAGCGCATAGAAGTTGAATGTTAGTAGACAAAAGAAGAGGTTAGATTGCAAGAGGCGTGAGAGGTGGTAGGTACACCATAAGAATAGCAAATATAGAGATATTCCCATAGAGACAGGAAAGGAATTAAGAGTGATATTAATGAAAAAGTTTGAGTGGCTAGTTATATATGTGCAACTATAGCATAATAGAACAGTTTAAGATATTCTTGTGGATACTGATTCCCTTGACCGAGTGGAGGTATATGCTTACAGCCTAGTAGAGGAAATTGATTCTCGAATTTAGAGAGGACCTTGAGAGCTAAGGGGTGATGACGAAGTGGTAGACTGAAGTAGATCTTGAGCTTGATAGAGATGGCCTGATCAAGATGAGACATCAATTCTCGTTATATCATGCGTTCCTTATTCTTCCGTTGAGGCGATACTCTCTTCACGTTTGGTATGCCACTGCTACGCCTGTGGCCTAGTCTCATATATCACTTATTGATTGTTATATAAGTTGAGAGGATGAAAAGCGATGAAGTCATTCATTAATTTTGATCTTACCCTATTGATCTGAGTGCTTCCACTCCTATGCGAAATAAGATGCGACCCGAGTTTCATATTATGTATAGCTTTGCAAACTCCGAATGGGTCTTGATAGACAAGAGAGATTGTAATCTATGAATATTCATAGATAAGATTTCTCGATTGAATGGTACTAATGATCTTTCATTCCAAGCCCTTAAGTAATCCATCTTTCCAGTCTCGATAGAAGTATTGATGATAATAGACGAGATATGGGTGATGGGAGAGAATGAGTGCTCCTGAATTGTGATAATGGAGTTGAGTTCCTATCTTTGAGTTTATGTCCTTTTTGAGCCTCTGTATACTTGAGTATGCAAGTCCTTGATAGTATTCGTGCCTAATAATGATGTTGGAGATAAAATTTAAATTCTAGACATTATGTTTGAAGTCTACTCATGAAAATGAGTATTCGAACAATGGAGTCTTTGAGTTCTTATGATATTTGTGCTTATTTTTCATGGAGAGGTAGTAATTTGAGGTTTCGACAAAAGGGGAGATGCATGAGTTCCTCCAGGTACAACCAGTGATGTTGATAGTAGTAGACTGAGGATAAGGGTTGATGAGGAGGAGTGAGTGTGAGTGTATACTTATTATGATATAGGTGTTAAACTTGTGTCATATAGGGACAGAGATAGGAAGGAGGAGAGAGATAAAACCTTAAGATGGATAGTAGATAGGTAAGAGTATGTTGGTGTGACTTTGAGTGAGAACTCATTAAATGGTGGAGGTAGAAGTGCTAAGTAGGCTTGAAAATTTTAAGATATAGTTGAAGTGGTTAGAGTGATAGGCTTGAGTTCGTGGTTGTTATTATGTGAGTATTAATGATAGACTAGTGAAGACTTCGTAATAAGGGTTTGAGGAAGAATAGTGAAGTAGTGAAGAGGACTAGTGAGCTTTTGATGAAAGCCTTGCTGACGTTTGTAGTTGAATATCGAGAATTAGCCTTGTAACATATGACCATCTCGTGAATGACACCTTGAGGCCTAGAAGTATGCTTGAATAGAAGAGGAGGAGGTGGATGGATAGAAATTTGAGTAAGAGCTATAGGCTTAAGTTGAGGGAGTAGAGTGTCAGGCAAGGGAGTACAATTAAGATGAGGTGCTAAGCTTGAGAGTGGTACATAGAGTCTTAGGTATCGATGGTCCCATTCTCCATTAGAGTTGATGGCTTCCTTCTTGAGTCCGAAATGTTGGCTGTCGAGGTGTTCAAACGATTCGAATTGGCTGAATTATGGTGTTCTATTTGTGCTTGATGGTGAAAATGTCTAAGAGAATATCTCTACTCTTGATCTGAACCGATTTGTCTATTCTGAGTGACTTGTGACTGTCCAGGTTGGTTGATTGGGTATTGAAAGGAGTTTTTACCGTTATTCATGCCTAATGATGAGAATGTCCAAGGTAATTTCCTTACCTTTAACTAAATCGATTGTCTTTTCTTGAGTCGATTGTCTACTCTTGAGTCCGACTAGAGTTGATCGTTGATTGATATAGGATCGAAAGATTGATTGATAGATGTGAATGTTAAGATGAATCCTAAGTCTATTCGTGCCTTGATATCTACCTTTACTCATCATTCGAGGACGAATGATCCCAAGGGGGAGATGATGTAACACCCTTAAAATTACCAAAACACCCCTAAAATGTGTCGTGTGCATAACGCGTCTTCCAAAGCTTTGATGGGAAATATGAGATCGGATTTACGATCAGCGCGGAAAATTGAGTCGAAAAATGGTGTCTATCCGATTTTAGAGCAATCGGGTCGAAAAATAATTTTTGCTAATTAATTTACGGACAGTGTTGATGCGCTCCCAAGGCGCGACACGCTAGGGATGTGTACCTACACTTATACTTTTTTCATTTTTTCGACGAGAATTGAAAAAGTCGATTGAAAAGTAATTTACGAAAAATTACACATAAAACGCATTTGATGAATGCGTTTTATGTGTATTCTTCCTGGAAATTAGTTTTTCAACATATTTTGAGAAAATTCTCCAAAATAACACATGTCCGCTCCCCCTGGGGCGATGTGGACATGGTGTTACGAGATAGAATTTTTTTTAATTTCAGGAGGGGTATTTTAGTAAATCCCCAACTCCTCCCAAGTCCTATAAATGACTATTAAGGTCGTTTATATCGATTAAAGGGTTTTAAACTTAGTATTTTACTAAGTCTAAAGTCTATTCCTGAGAGAGAAGGAAGCAAGGGTTTGAAGGTTTAGGGATTGAGGGTCAAGTTCTTGAAGAAGATTAGCACAATCTTCATTCCAGGTATGTAAAGGCTACCCAAAAACATGGAATTGTTCTTCCATGTGCCCCAATGAGTAGATTTAGTTGTAAATTGCTAGTTGATGGGTCTTGAGCAGTGATTCTTGATCGTAAATATTATCTTTATTTCTTGAACATTATCTTTAATTTATATATATATATATTATCTCAAATTGATGATCATCATACTTGTATCTACTGATTATATGCATTATTGTATAACTGTTTACCTAAATTGCATGTTTCCCCTTGTTTAATGCTGCAAGAACGAACTTAGGGGTAATATCTAGAGCCTTGATTATTTGAATATGATGATTGATGAAGTCTGAGTCGTGAGATGAGTTTTGTGATAGCTGAAATAGATGAAATTGGTATCCTTGGGGTTTAAATGAGTTTTAGATAAGAGTTTGAAAGGAAACATTTATTTCTTGAGTAGATAGAATGATAGATGAGAGGAGGACCTTGCCTGAGAGGGGGGTTGGCTATATAACTAGTCTGACTTGATAGACTTATGAGCATATTGAGTCTTGGAAGGAGTATTAGCACTGAAATGGGTAAGAGTGAGTCCCACTCGTACTCATTAACTACGTGGCTAACGTAGGAGAGGATTGGACTGCGAAAGCAGATGTTTCCTTTGTCCGCAGAGGACTTGACAAACTTCTTTTTGGGATCTCCGACAGACTCGTCATGTACCTCGGCAAGGTACTGGAGGGATGTGGCAGCGACATCTCTTCGTTGTATCATCACCAGACTCATAGGTGGTCGTTGTCGGTTATAGAAACTCCCAAATAGGTTTACTTGTTGATAGTACTCTGACGTTAATGTGATTGTATGACGTCTTGATAGATAGTGAGATGATAGAGTTCTGTCCTTTACTCTGAGTTGAGGATGAGTGATTGATGAGTTGATATTATAATTACATATACTGTTTACTTTAGCCCGTTTTACATACAGTACATTCCACGTACTTACGCCCCTTTGGCGCTGCATCGTTTTATGATGCAGATTCTGTAGACAGAGGACTTTAGCAGCCTAATCATTAAGGTTCACGAATTCCAACAGAGACTTGGTGAGTCTTCCCTTGTTTTCGAGGGACATGTTATCTTCTTTTCATTTATTCTAGATCAATTTCATTAGACTGTGGTAACTATAGCCTGTCATGGTACCTTCTTAGAGGATAGCTATAGAGGCTTCATGGGCATAGACAGTTGATTGTTGATGGCGGGATTGACTATTTTTCCCACTTTTTATTTCTATCAAATGGCTTATTTCATACTCCTTACGATAGTGATTGTGATAGCCCACTATTAGATTATTATTTCCTTACATCTTTCGCTTATGAGTTGATTGAAAGAATGCAATAAGATTACGTGGTTCGCTTGGGGGCTAGCAATAGTCTCCGAGTGCCAGTTACGTCTATGGTACCCTCTTGGGGCGTGACAAAAACCTTACCTTGCATAAAATTTTCACGTAAATTATATATAAATGATAAGAAAAATAAATAAAAAGAGAAATTTTCTAATATTTAAGTGTTTTAATTACAAATTTTGCATGTTTGAATAATTTTTAAAATACTTTTTGAAAATATTAATAATAACTAACATTCAAAGTAAGTTAGATATAACAGATATTAACACATTATAGAAATTATAAGAATCATATAATCCATAAGTGTCGACACTGATTAACAACAACCCAAGTTTTATATATTTATTAATTATGATGTTTGAGAAAAATCAAATTAAATATTTAAATAATTAAATGATGATCATATTTAATAACAATTCAAGGGAGTACTTACTGTTGATGTTGTCGTCTTATACTCTTATGTTATCGATTTGATAACTTGAGAACAATCTTATATTTGTTATTAATAAGATTTCTAATTAAGTAATTTTACAAATTATTATATTTTAATAAATTTAACTGTGTATTTGAATAATTTTAGAAATATAATTTAAAAATATTTCACTAATTAAAGTCAAAGTACTTTATTGATCATAATTAGTTACACCAACCAAAAATTAAAATACAAATTAAATATTGTATTTAAATAATTATGCATTTTTATTAGATTGATAATTTTTAATATTTAATTTGAAATTTCATGACAGTGACATTTGGCGTTATTACATTATTTTGCTGTTCCCATTTCATATTGATAAATTGGTAGATTAGATATAAATTATAGAATTTATCAAAATTTTAAAATAATTGTTAGATTAGTGTTATAGGAAATACTAATTATTGAATTTTTTAAATTGATTTTTTTGATGATTTAGTTACACAAATTTATTTATTATATAGTTTTTTCTTGATAATTAAAAAAAAAACTCTTTCAAATACTCATTTAGTAACTTTACAAGTACCTGAAAAAATATCTAATTTACAAGTAGGGCGATACAAAGTTAAAAATTAGTTTAAAAAATTACATAAATATTTTTTTACTTTAACTATATTAAAATTTCTAATATTTAAAACTTCAATATTGTTAAAATTTTACCTTAGATAAATCATAAACTTAAATTACGTACAAATAATAATAAAAAATTAAAATTACTTAAGAGTTTAAATTAAAACCATATTTACATATCTATTTGAATATGTAGTTTAAAACTATTTAAACATATATGATTTTAGAATTACTTAATTAGATGACATATTAATAACAAATCTCTTGGATTGCACTTATTAATTGTCATCAATGTCTTTTTTTTTTTTAACTATTATCAAGTTATCAATAATTTTAAAAATTTTAGTGAAGAAGAAAAATATTTTTGATAATTATTTAGGCGCGTATTTATCATATACTAGACCAAGAATATTAATAATATTAAATTCAAACTAGTAAACTAATCTTACTTAATTGACTCTGATGTATTTTCAAAATTCCTATTATTACAGTTCACCAAATTAATATTGCTTGAAATACTACTTAGCATTTTTATAATATATTTAAGTAATGCATTTACATAATTATGCATTATCATATTGATAAATTTTAATTATTTTTTAATTTTTAATTTAAAATTTCATGATAGTGATACTTGACTTCATTATGTTGTTTTGCTTCTCCTATTTCATATTGGTAGATGGGTAGATTAGATACAAATCATAGATTTATCAAAATATTACAATAATCCTTATTTTAGTGTTACATGAAATACACAATTATTGGAAATTGTAATTTAACTCTTTTTTAAGATTTTAGTTACACAAATTTTATTCACAATATAACTTTTTTTATAACAATTCAAAGATTTTTTTCGTTTCAAATATTTTCTATCTAACCTTAGAAGTAACATGTTAAAAAATTAAAAGATATTTGAATATTTTTTATAAATACTTTTAAATTTAACTATATTAAAAATCCTAATATTTAGAATTCAGTATTGTTAAATTTTTATCTTAGATAAGTTTTAAAGTTAATATACCTATAGTGATTAAAAAAGTAAAGAAAGAAAAAAAATCAAAATTGTCTAAGAGTTTTTTTAATTTTATCTTATATATTTTAAGTTGAAATATACTAAAATGCATTTATAAAATAGATATTTAGTAGTACTACATAAAAATATTTAGTGACAAGTGAATTATTGTCATTGCATTAAGAGTTTGTTAAAGCGTTAACCGGTACCTAAATAGAGTAGTGGTTATAAATATCAATATTATCTTACAATTGATAAATATAATATAGTGAATTATATTATTATTGCTAAATAATGATCAAATAATAATAATA